>CM023623.1:10066852-10209352 GCA_013358685.1 Antennarius maculatus | reverse complement strand
TAGCGTGTATTTTTTTTTAGCTTGAATGAAAATCGTGGTAAAACTGAACATGCTAACTAGCTAGCCAAGGTTAGCTGTGCAGTTCAAGATGTTCTCGCTAGCATTTAACTTTATGAAACAAGCTTTAGGTTCTCTCAAAGTAGTTAACGTCATTAAAAAAAACATCTTGAGTTTTAAATGATCTACTAGCAGTTATTGTTTTGTACTTAAATAATGTTGCTGTATTTATGACACCCAGTATCACAACATTGTCTTAAAGTAGCGTTATATGAATCAGAATAGACAGGACAACATTTTTAACGTTTCATTCCCTCTTCGGTTAAATTTTATGGGGACGGAAACCCTTTAATGACTGACCCAGCACACGTCTCCTGCCGGTTATTAGTCTGAATTTGTCCTTGGAGACAGCTAGTGTTTTTCTAACATCAAAAACACTGAACAATCCACAGTGTTGAAAGAACGATATGAGCACCGAAGCTTGTATGCGGAAGTTGTACAATGGATTAATCCCTATCCACTGTTATGGCTATTATCTAAATAAGAAGAAAGTAACAATTATAGTAATATAGGTAAAGTTCCTTAAGAAACCATTACAAACTGTGCACCTTGTAATACATTTGATGTTGGAGATAATTTTAATTGAAATTCCCTCAATTAGCACAAATTTAATATAATACATGATTTTGTCTCTTAAATTGGGCCACAAATATCCACAAGTGCCTGCATGAAAATATTTCTCCACTTTTTTATGAACACTGAACTTAAATGGTGTTTAATAGAATTCAGTGCCTTACAATATGGGAGCAAAGATAGTGAAAGATTGAGTGAAATAAAGGAATGGAGACACACTTATTCCCTGCAGAACACTATACAACAAATGACTCTGTATATTACATATCTTCCATTTCTTAGGGGAGTATTCAGGAGTATGCACTGTTTAGGATATATGGAGATATTGCCCGACGTTCAGAATCACCTTAAAGTCATTGTTCCATGAACAAGGAAAAAAATAATACTTTCAGAAAAATCAAAATATTCAAAAGCATAACTCCTTGTTGCAGTGAATGCGTGCAGCTTGTATAATAAGTTAAACAATGATGACTCTGTAGAGTCACCTGTTTCTATGACAAGTGCTATAAAATGCAAACTATCAAAAGGCGCAAGAATCATGTTGATTAGACAATTATCCAATATATTGGTTTGTACAGGTTGCGTTTAAAAATAACCTATTGTGTTACACTCAATAATAATCCACTGATCCATCTACCTCTGTCCAGATAAATGTGTCATCGGCTGTGCTGAAGGCTGGTGCCCACCACTATGGCGCACAATGCGATAAACCCAACAAGGAGTTCATGCTCTGCCGCTGGGAGGAGAAGGATCCCCGAAAATGTTTAGAAGAAGGGAGAAAAGTCAATGAGTGTGCCCTTAACTTCTTCAGGTACCCCTCATTTCAGGATTTCGCTCTTTTTAGTGCTAAAATACTCCTGGTATGCAAAGGTATTTGTGATGTATTGCTGATTTTTTTTCTATTCGTTTTTTTCTTCATTGAAAGTTAAAAATTAAAAGAAAAAATTAAGTAATCCAACATTGCAGTCATGATGAGTACACTAGAAACTAGTGATTGAGTTGAATCTATATATTTTTGGAGATGAAAACCACTGTGGTGACATCTGCAAAATCGAAAAGTGTGTTTGTATTCCGAGAGTGATTGAAGATGTGGCTGAATTCTGGAGCCAACTGAGGAGTGCAGAATTGAATAGTCTGGTTAAACTATGGTCAACAGATATTTGTGGTTTGTATTTATTTTTCATCTGGTAGCCTGTTCCGTGTGCCGAAATTTGTCCAGCTAATAACATTTCCATTCAGTTTGCTTTGGGTAGAAGCAGCATGTTAAAAATTTACCATTTCAAATTTTGATTGAAATGTTTGGTGCTCAATTTGGAATGGAATGGAACAACAAAAGTTTTACAGAAGAGGAGTGATAATTCAATATACCGTAATCTGATGTCTGTCTACAACATTTGTTCCATAGTCTTGGTAAAAATTATGCATGTAGCATCCTTAGTTTACCAAAATGTGCTCTAAAGGAGAGAATGATGAGTGATAAATGTGCAAATGAAGGCATTATAATTAAATTATCTTGCAGGGTAGGGTTATGAGTACTGTGAGGGTGTGATGATAAAATGCAGCTTCTTGTTCTTTTTCCAGCTCATTTACAGTCGATATTTACTCCTGATTTTTTTTGTATAATTTTAGTCAATATTTAATTAAATCTATACAAATTATTTTCACTTTCTATTTTTTATTTCCGAACAATGGAGCAGCTTGTTGTTTTCTCATTTTGGTATCCTCAATAAATTTCTAACATAAAAGTAAATCACAATTTTTATAAACTACAATCTAACAGGGATCACTGTTATTGTCATACTTCATTTCCTTACTACTGCTACTTTTAATGAAAGGTTTGTTAAAATATGAATAAACATCTGAGGTTTGTCACTCTTAACCGCCGCGTCTGTGTTAACTGAAGGTTTTTGACCACTTTTCTGTTAAGCTACTCGTCCCATGCAGTAACCAAGGTGCTTCTGTGTGTGGGAGTGCATCAGACAGCTTGCATTTATGTTCCTCTAAAAACAGATGACCTCTAATTGTGAAGCAGAAACAAACAACTGACACTCTGACCCTGAAGTTAAACTGAGGGTTACTGTGAAAGAGAATTCTGTGTAATTGTTATAATGAGGAAAGACTTGAGAAAAGCAGTAATTGCACTGGGGACCTGGTTTGATGCTGAGATACTCCTGGCAAGTGCTCAACTCCTTTATGAGCAAGTGATCCACACCACCAGTTCAAACAGTCCCTTATATGGAAACATCATAAATTATTTGACTTGTTCGAACTGGAAAGTCATAAATCACAATTTATTTAATGTCTCAGCAGGAGTGGAGTTTTTTTAATCCATGCAGGTCAGACACATGGCCTGATCAAAAATTTTATTTTGAAAATCCTATAGTATGTGGGTATAATTTTTACGTGTTTTGTTTCCTGTTTTTTGGTTCAGTGGTTTTCTGGATTATTTATGCCCTCTTCTAAATTTCATTCTGACTAATAGCTCTATTTTCACTGTTCTTTTACAGGCAAATCAAAGGAACCTGTGCTGAGTCCTTCACTGAGTACTGGACCTGCCTGGATTATTCGGGCTTAGCAGAACTGCGGCGTTGTCGTAAGCAGCAGCAGGCCTTCGACAACTGCGTCCTTGATAAGCTGGGATGGAAGAGACCCGACTTGGGAGACCTGTCTAAGGTGAGAAGTGTGCAGGATTGGCTTCAGTCACAGCTTGATTATTGGGCTCTTTGCTATGTGCACAATTATATGGCAAGTGAATATTTAGACCACATCATAATGTTTTATATCAAGGTGTGCATAATTTTTAGGCAGGTTTTTTCCTCTTACAAAATGGGCCAAAAAAAGTAATTTTACGTACTGAAATTGCTGAGATATTGGGCTTTGATCACAGAACCATCAAATATTTTGTTGCAAATAGTCAAAAGGGTCACAAGAAAGATGTTGAGTAAAAAAGATGCAAATTCACAGCCAAAAATCTGAGAAGAATAAAATGTGACGCTTCCATGAACAAGACACACAAGTTGAAAAGTGAAGATTGGGTCAAATATCCACAGACAGATTTTTTAACATTTACATGGACTGAACAGATGAGTGACTTTGGACGGAGCAGATGGACGGGTGGGTGGATCGGAGCTCCATTTTAGACTCAGATTCCAACAAGGTGGAACCTTGGGAATTCAGAATAAATACTATGGATTGTCTGAAAATGATCTTACCTTCAAATCTCTTTCAAAATCATTTGGGGTGAAGTGCTCGTGGCAGATTCTTGGGTCATTCTGGTTCCACATACTCCTTAAAAAAATTCAATATGCATTTGTTGTATGAACATAATTTTATACGTATATAATTAACAAGTTCTCGTGTTCATGTTCTTTTGCAGGTGACCAAAGTGTCGACCTCAAGGCCCGTTCCAGAGAACCCCTATCATTCTAGGCCACGTCCTGAGCCCAATCCAGTCATTGAGGGCCCACTGGAGCCTGCCAAACATGGCAGCAGGGTTTTCTTCTGGAGATGGTGAGGCTGCTCCAGGAAGTCTGTCACCTGTCCACAAACTGCTAGAATATTTGTGACCATTGACACAAGGGGTTAAATTTGTCAGACACAAATGTCAAGGAATGACTTGGCTCTATTCGTGTACATTCTGAGGATTAGTTTTGGAAAGGGCTCATGTCCCATCCTCTTCATCCACTGGACCTCCAGCATCCTCAAACTTTGGAGAACATAATCTTTAAATGTTTGAACAAGGTCCATTACTCATCTGTAAATGTAATCAGTAAAAAATTACAACATGCTGTTATTATTGTTGTCAAATAAATAAAAGGATGAATTACAGTTCTGGAGTTCCACATCTTTATTCTTTATCATAACTCATCATTCCTGATTGTAATGGTTTGGGTCGGGCAGGATTGAAACAGCCCCTTCAGTCTGTAAGATGTAGGTAACCCCACATCTTGATGTAAGATGTAGGTAACCCCACATCTTGATGTAAGATGTAGGTAACACCACAAGTTTGCACATCTGTGTTTTGTCACATTGTGCAGTCGGACTGATGGGGGGGGGTGCGGTTGGAGGTCAAGGTTAGGGGTCACTACCTGTAGTCGGAGAGAGCTGCTTCTGCTTCCTCCTCTTTGCCCAGCTCACTTACTGCCCCTGACCTGGACTGTAAGACACAGAAGGAACAATTTCAGTGATTCACTGTAAAGCATGTTATTGCTGCCGGCACACGTGTGCAGGCGCTCTCATGACCTTGAATGAGAAGCCGGTTCAAAGACATGCTGGCGTGTGGAACATTAGTGGACTGTGCCAATGCAAACACATGAAGCGGCGGGACATTGTCTAAGATGAAAGCTCCCCTATAAGGTGTTGAGGGACCTCTGTTGCAAATGAGTTACCTTAAAAGTGCAGATATTCCGTTATTAACCAAACTATGATAGTAGTGAGTGACCATCAGGCACGTTGTCTTTAACCCCTGCCATGTGTTTGACTTTTGGGACTCCCAGTAATACATGGTTTGACAGCTTTCTCATACTCAAAAGCTGAACTTATGAGCCGTGGCCCTGGGGTGTTTGCATATGTTCTAAAAAAACCCCATCTTATTTCAGTGCATGAAAAAACAAGGACTTATAAGGGAGGTCAACAGCTGTCCACTGGTCCAAAGTGATTTTGTTTAAATTTGTAAAAATACACTAAGCATTTTTCATTGTTGTCTATTCCAGATGAAGCAATGATACAGAATAATTAATGTTTCCTATACTTTTCCCATGAGTTTCATTTTATGTTAGATATTGGAGGTTCCATGCAGACGTTAAAAGTAAACAGTTGCTCAGAATAAACATGGTTTACTACACGTCAGACTTGCACGTCTGTGATTTTATAACATGTCACTGGTGAATGTTGCAGAAATCCCCTCTCAAGGTGTGGTCTGGATGTGCAGGAAACGCCTGATGAACCCTCTTCTGACCTGGATAGTGGGACAAAGGGAGGGGGGAAGAAGGGATGTGAAGAGGAAAGGAGGTGTAGATTGAGAAAAAAACACGGAGAGAGACAGGAGTTAAGAAAATATCATAGTAGGGGAATAAGGTCATTGATGGAGAGGAATAAATGAGAGGAACGGGAGTTTGATGGACATATAGGGGGAAAAAAAGAAAAACTGGGATCCAGTCAGGGCAAGGTGGAGAGTGATTTGAGAGTAGACAGAGAGGGGGGCTTGTAAGTTGTTTGGTGGCTGGCGGCGAGGCCCCGGGGCTCGTGGCAGACCTCTCTCCATGCGACCTGCAAGAAACAGAGGGTCATCGTTTGACACGGGAAAAGGGCTCTGGCACAGGAAAGAAATACAATACAGGGCTTTCACAAAGCTCACCTCTGCTTGACGCGCTAAAATACTAAAGCAGTCTGGAGAGTTCAAAACGTGACCATCAGAATTCACACTGTTCAAGATCAGGTCTGAGGTAATAAAGCGGCAATCTTCAGCAGCCATAGCTGCTGCTTTTACTTCACAAGCGCAAAAAGTAGAAGTATAATAAAAGCTTCTATCTAATTGTCAAAAGAGCAACAAGCAATACATATCTTAGATTAAAAAAATATTAAGCATCATAAAATGCATTTAAAAATAAAAAATAAGAATAAACAAATATTTATCACACTAGACATGACTAATGGTTTTCATCCATTAATTTGTGATTGAGACTAAGGCTTGAGTTTAAAGAGTTTAAATAGATTATACAGAATATGCTCATTAATGTTCCGTTTTCCGCTCTATTTTACAAATGCATTACCTTCGTGTTAATACTACAGAGGTCTTTTCTTACATCCCTGCCATCAGCAGCCCCCCCCCCCACCATGTGGGTGCACTTGATTTGACAAACTCTGAAAGGTAGGTGCATTTGATTTGTTTATGTTGGTGCATCTTTCTTGCCATAGTCCCTCTGTGATCTCTTGAATGTGTGTGTGTGTTGTTGAGTGCTGCTTTCATGTGTCCTCTCACCCTCTCATGCTGCACAGGCTAGCTTTGAAAAGCCATGCAGGTTACTCTGTGTATAGAACACACACACAAACACACAGAGGGGACACAAGTACCACCACTGCATCGACAGCCACCACTCATGGAGATTAATAATTGGAGAGCTTCAGAAACAGACATGTGTGCACATGTGCTCACGCCTGCAGCAGATATTGTTGTTTTTAATTTTTGTGTTCATTTATACAAAATAGAACATCATCAGAAAAGGTTCAGGTGGATCTGCTTGGTTTTCTTCTGCAACCTTCAACCTTACTCCACTCACAATGTGATGATGTGCATCCGGGCTTTGTTTATTCATAATGTGGGGGGGTTTAAACAAACCTGGAAGACAACCCTCACATCTTTGGATGCTAACTTTCAATGCATGCTGTTGATTTCTTTGCACATCATTAGTATATATCTTTATTTTAGACTAATTCTCTTAAAGCTGCCTGCTGGAAACAGAGTTGATGAGGGCGCTGACAATGAGCCAAAACAGCGAAGTCGCTCACACACATTGAAACCTGGGCCCTCAGAGTTTAAATCTGCATGGTGACAGAGTGATGACCGTGACTTATGTTTTGCATTCCAGCCAGATACGCTCCACAGCTGCTCTTTCATGCAGGTTTTGCCAAACGCCTCTGAATGCTACTCTTAAGATAACATTTAGCAAATCTCAAAGTTTCGTGCAAGGTGTTAGTTTGTCAAAAACAAGACAGAGCACGACTACTATTGCTTCACACCATGTCACACAGAGGGACGAGAAAAACAAGCAAAATTCATACACATATTTCCAGATATGTTAACACGTCTTTGTTTCTTTTTTCAAAACGAGGTTTAGAGTAGTATTTTACTGTTATTTTACTGATTTTACTGTTCTTTCAAAATTAAACGATTATTGGAAAGCTGTGTTTATTCAACATGTTTGAAGCAAAAATCTCTAGGCCCTTCTTTTCCCTGCCTGTTTATTCTGGGCTATCTTAGCAAATGGATTAATGTGAAGTACGTGATGAAATGAAACGTCTAAATGACAGCTCAGGCTGCTGTCACACAGCTTAACACTCCATAAGTTGTGGACTGGGAGCCAGGGGGTGCGCTGCAGGTGTGTGTGTGTGTGTGTGTGTGTGTGTGTGTGTGTGTGTGTGTGTGTGTGTGTGTGTGTGTGTTTGCGCATGTCTGTCTGTGTACACGTGTTGAATGTGGGCACATGATGAAAATAAAGCACTTGCAGCCTTAAATGTTTGTATGTTTGTTCATTTCTACATGTATGTGTGAGTAGGGTTTGTATGTGTGTGTGTGTGTGTGTGTGTTAATGTGTGCATATGTGGCTCTGTAACTCCTTCTGGGCTGGTCTATGTTTATCTTGGCCTGTTCCCAGACCTTCATCATTTCTCTGCTGATAGCTCCATTTCTCCATCCCTTTGTCCCTCCGGCTATTTACAAGTCTACCGCAGACTGCCTTTCCCTGTGTGCCAACATTAAATCCTTCTCTTCTCTTCTCTTCTCTTCTCTTCTCTTCTCTTCTCTTCTCTTCTCTTCTCTTCTCTTCTCTTCTCTTCTCTTCTCTTCTCTTCTCTTCTCTTCTCTTCTCTTCTCTTCTCTTCTCTTCTCTTCTCTTCTCTTCTCTCTCTCCTCTCCTCTCCTCTCCTCTCCTCTCCTCTCCTCTCCTCTCCTCTCCTCTCCTCTCCTCTCCTCTCCTCTCTGGTGGAGGCAGATACTGTATGCAGATAATTTGAAGTATTTTTCCATAGATGAGCTGGTAAGGTGGTAGAATTGGACAGGAGAGTGACGTAATGTGTTTATGATCCATAACCAAAAGATATTTAAATAGCGTTTGGTAGCAGTTAGCCGCTAACTCATAAAAGAGCAACAAATCAGGTAATAATTAATCAATCAATCAACTTTTATTTAGATAGCACTTTATCACATCAGCAACTCTGAGATCCATCACCATGTTAGTGGGAAGGTAAATGATATCTAATTCATCACATTGGAAGCTGATGCTGCTGTGGTGTGTAAAATGCCTCTTTATTATAATACACTTGTTACACAACTTTTCTTTTGTCCAGTGAAGGGAGGGATCTTCACTGTGGCACTGTCTGTGTGGAACACACCTCTGAAATCAGCAACAAAACATTTTTTTAAAGAGGATCAAGTCCAACGTCGTATGTCCAGTTTAAACACAGCAGTAAGTAAAAGAAAAACTGACATAAAGTTCACCTTTTTTTCATTCACAAATTACAATTGGGGAAGTGTTTCTTATTGCAGTAGCTGCGATATAGGCTTTTTTGAGCTCTCACTCAAAAGTGATTTGACATTCAAGTCAGTGGTCCCTGACCTTTGGATTGCATAGGTTTAGATTGTTGCATAGCTCTTGATTTTCTTCTAGATGTTAACAATCCTTCCATGTCCTTCACTCCGTCATGTCCTGTCCTGGATGCTTTTCATGCCAAGATGTCTCGGAAGAGTCCAAGTTTCAGCTCTGAGGTTGTCAGTGGTGCTAAAGGGCGGAGGAGACCTGCGGTGTGTCGACGTGCTGCATTATGAATGTTGGTTGGATTGTCGCTCCTCATCAACAAAGTTCAACACTGTCTTTGAATACAATGTCACAACTACTAACACGACCCAAACCCACCTCAGAGTCACTTTACCCTTCAAAGCTTATCTTCCTCAGAGCATTACCGCATCAAAGGAACTTCTACTCAAGTGTATTTCCACACACATATACACACACAGACATACACTCAGCGCGCTGCCCAACTGACATGCATTCACACACACACAAACGTGCTGAACTCCAGCCCAGCAGTCATAATCCTGCCAGAGCTGATTTCTTCACATGCGCTGGGAATCTGATGTAGCTCTAATGCTGTTGTGCTTGTGGTTTCTACAAGGTATACTGGAGCATTCCTCCACCGTGTGCTCATCTAAACAAAGCTAGTTAAAAAGGACGCACAGGGGCTCGGGCTACACAGTTGTGGCAGGGCTCCTCTGGGTGGCTTCTATCTAACAGAGGGCTCAGATCGGTTTGGGTTTCCTACACACGTCAAGGTAGGTTAGCTGTTCCCTGCGTCGTTTCGCTTTCAGGCCCTGGTGGGCTATCACTCACAGTCGGGCCCTCTCGTCTCCCGCTATGGAAGCTCCTTCCCCTTCCCTCCCACACCCTCCTCCCATCAGCCACCTCACCCACACTGACGCACAGGCTGTCTTCTGGCTGCCATCCGCGGTTTGCTCATCAAGCTTTGCCCTTTTTCCTTGTCTGTGTCTCTCAGACATCCCCTCCATATGACTTTCCGCTCAGATCATGGAGCACAAGAGCAGGCTATACGGTCCTCACTTGTCATCTTAAATTTTTCTCTCCATCCTATCACATATTAAAGCGATCTCTTGTTCTCATGCTGCACTGAACTGCATTTCACTGCCGTCATTGTTGATGCCACATTGAATTACACTTTGTGGAAACATTTTTCCCACTCAGACCAAATCCTAAACCTATAGTTTCAGTGTGTACAATAATATTATATTTGAAATTAATTTCATTGTCATATCTTTAGTTAAAAAATACATAAAAAAATTGTTAAGACCAAATGTGATGCCACTTCAACTAGTGAGAAAGAGACAATCCTCTTCTTCCATCTCACACCTCCATGCCTCAACACATAAATAATTGCACCATTTCCAGGTTTACCGAGGCAGTTAGTGTCTCACACCACACAAGCTGTGCTACAACACTGTTGGTTAATTGTGAATGCAGGCAGTTTGTGAGTCAAAACTAAAATAATTTTGCAGAAGAAAAATAAACTGACAGGGATTTTTCCTGAGAGGAAACCTTTAGTTTACTATATGACATGTTTCTTAATAGTGCTAAAGTGTTCAGTGTTCTTTAAATAAACAATGTGGAATTTTGCATAGTGGGGCATGAAAGAATGCAGGAGTCTCACTGCCCCTCTCACACATGTCAGCAATTTGGCTGCCTTGTGTATTTTGGATGTTGAAAAAAAAAAAAGGAACATTTCAAAGTAAACGAAAGAAGGAAAGTCTTATCCGCCTGGCAGCTGCGCTCCCGACCAAATTGCTTTCAGCTGATGCGCTGCAGCTCAAACTTGCTTGGGTAATATCAAGTGATGCATTGCAATACTGAGAAAACAACACAGACAAAAAATAAATAAAAAGAACAGAAATGCTGGAAAGTTCCAGTGCTTATTCAGGCAAAGCCCACAAAGCCCTCAACAGGCACACATGTTCATGAACATTTTATTTTCTTTTTAATTCAGTCTTCATTTACCCTAACAGGGAGTCAAACGTTAGAGATCTGGTTAAAAAGAACTGAGAAAATTGGTCATTTACCTCACAAAAAACATTATTATCCTTGATACGATGATGATGATGATTATCATATGATTTATTGCATACAGGACATTGTTTAATTACATGCTGGCATCTCCAGCTACCTTACAAACGTGGACTAAACGCCAGAGTAAACAAGCACGCAGGCAAACAAATGAAGGTACGAATCAAGCGTTATGCAACATTTGACTGTCTGTCAGCGTTCAGATCTACTTTCACAACCATACAAAAACATTAAATCTTCCAGTACATCAATAAAATCCATAAAATGCAAATATATAGACCTTTAGATATTTTCCACACACAAACAGATGAGATGAATAAAATTAGCTTTCAAGTTTTTCCTTTTGCAAATTAGCGAAGATAATTGAACTTTCCATATTCTGGGAAGTGTGTGTTAGATGTGGTGGTTGAAATGCTATATACACAGGATTTTATGTTTATGTCTTGAGATTGTGACATGTCCTACTATGTACGCCTGTCATCAACCACATTACATTTCAAATTTTTACACACATATCTTTCACGTTGGATAAAATTATCATGAACAATTTTTCTCCTGTGTAATCAGAGGTCCAGTGTATAATTATATAAATAGTTCTGAACACCTTTCTGGAGCTGTGGGAAGCAGTCATGTATATTAGCTTCAGTATGCACTGAGAGACAATATTGATTATAGATTAAATCTTCATATCACATTATCCCATATTCTCCACTATTTTATGAGGAATTCAAGGTAAAGTAACTCAGTAATATGTCTGTTATGCAAACACAGAAAAATTTAAGATGTGGATGAGCAAGCTGATTATTATTATGGATGTTACACCAACTTTTTGTTTTATTCATTTCATATTCAAACTATTTCTACACACAACTTCCGCACACACAGACAATAACCTTACAGTTGTTTTCATATTCAATCACTGTCTATCATTATAATTTTAGGAAACACTTTATTCTAAGTAGCCCTATTTATCATTTATAAGCGGCACATAAATATGTAATACATGGTTTCTCACAAAAAACTACACTCAGCACCAAGGCAGCTTCGTCCCCCATACGTTTCCGCTATAAGGCTCAGTTTTTATTGTAATTTATGATTGAATATCAACCACCTTGTAGAAAACCTTCCTTTTCTAAACAAGTTTGTAATGGAGCTTGCCTCCACAGAGGCCTGGAGCCCTCCGCTGGTAAGAGAGTCGTGGGTGCAGCTATTGAAATCAAAATAATTATCTCAGAAAGTATAACACACACTTCATACAGTACATCTTCTACCTTTACAATTTGTTTTACAAGAAGCATTTCTATGTTTGTGTGTGTGTGGGTTGTTTTTTTTTTTAATAAATTAAATTTAGTAGAAAGACAGACAGTGGAAAAGCAGGCAGGAAATGAGAGGAGAGATATTAGATATGACATAGCTATTACATGGTCAGCATCCTCTACCCCAGACTAAGCAATCTTCAATATACCGTTCAGGAAAATGCAACTTCGTTTTTATCACTGTTGTTCATTTTGTACATGAAGAAATAATTCTGCTGACATCTGCTTCATCTCAGTATTGCAGCTCTGACAAAATATTTCCCCATCAAGCATTACCACCAGCATACCCTTGACTTTTCGACTAAAAGCAATACACTACTTTTATTTAAAAAAAAAAAAAAAATCTAATTTTGGAACGCCAAGCAGATGAATCAGACTGCTCTGAACACAACAGGTTCACTAGCTCTCTGTCTCCCAGACTCAAACTCTGTTTACATTCTGCTGGCTGGGGGATCTGGAAGTGTTTGGCTCGTCTCTGCACTCACTGGGAACGATCAGACAATTCACATTTTAAACTATTTTGATATGAGCTCTGTAGAGATTTGCAGTTTCCCTGAGAACATGACTTCCCCCGGGCTCTGGGGCTTGTCGCACCGCCAGCAGAATAAACAGAGGGAGAGGTGGGGAAGGATGGGAGAGGGAGAAAGAGAGAGCGAGAGAGAGAGCGAGAGAGAGAGAGAAGGAGAGGGAGAGGGAGAGGGAGAGAGTGTACAGGCGGTTGGTTTCTCAACTTTTGCAGTAAAAGCAAAAAGCATAAAAAACTAAATGAAAAAAATTGGAAAACACCATCTGTTGCAACAATCTCATGACAGAAAATAATGAATCTGGTTTAACTGATGTAGGGAAAAGGAAAAAGTCGTCATTCTGTTCTGTCTCAGGGAAATCAAAAGAAAAAATAACAGATATACCAGAAATAGAAAAAAACAAGGATCACATATGAGTGGATGTAAATGGTTGAACTGTACTTGCTGTGGTGAAGTCAAGGGGTTTCTAGTGAGCACTTGGTTGTACATAATAAATAAGTTGTAAACAGTTCATTTTCAGCTACTTTTCAGATTTGTTGAATCACTTTGATTGGTCACTTTAAAAACTTTAAGAATATTTTTTGTGATGATGATTGAATTTGAATTACATTATTATTTAAGCTACTACAGTAAACATATAGATTTAACAATTAAGGCTATTGCAAAATAAATATGGCACTATGTTTAAATCAAGACTTTGAAGATTTCTATTTCCTTCTTTTAGTGTTACTTATATCTGAGTAAAGGATGTGATAATTTCTTTTACCACCGGTAATGATAAAAAAAAATTACCGTTATACAGGTTGTCCTCAAGATACGTCCATCCAACTTATGAACACTTGTGAATATGGACAGCCGCGTGCTGCCATAGCATAACATTAACACCCCATATGTTAAGAATTCATGTCATGTCAAAATAACTCAGCAAATAGACTAAGTGAACTGTTTGCTCTGACTTCATGTGGCCTTTTCAGTTTTCCTGTTGGCGCGTCATCTGCAGTGTTTCGTCCTTTTGGTCACAACTCTGTGAACTTCTGAGCAGCGACCAAAAAAGACAATGCATTCATGTGCAGGTTGATGTTCATGAACATCGACACTGCCGACAGTCTGGGTAAGGTTGAAAATTAGTGCCATCAATGAAGACTACAGGCTCCCTGTAAGAACACTGTTAATTAAAGGAGCTTAATTTGCATGCTTTACAGTAGGAGTTACAGACTGCCTGAGATAGCCTTGACAAAAGACAATCACCTGCTGTCTCAAAATGTTTTTAGATGTTGTCGTTGTCATGCATTTCTGCATTTCTGACTAAATATTTGGGGATTCTGGAAATTAACCTTCTGGCCAATCAACAGGCCCACCTTCCCCACTTCAGGTTCGAATGACCTATTAGCCAAATGTGTTTATTCAGTGTTTAGTCACTATTACCCTCAGTATGATCCCTGCTCTAAAGGGCTAATGGCTGAAAATTTCCCCCCAGACCGGCTTCATCGTAAAATAATTGATCACATGTGAGAGCAACTGGCACGCGTTTCCTCTTGTTTTCCTAAAGAGGTGATATCATGCGGTCGGGCTGCTTGCTCGTCACCGAGATAGTGTGATTGCTTCCGGTAAGAGTAAGAAAGAAAAGAAAGAGAAGAAAGAAAAGGAGAGATGGATCAGACGGTGGCGTGGTTCTCAGTGGATTTCACGTTGAATCAAACGGTGTTATCGTTCAAAGTCTGAAACAAGGCCAAGGAAAAAACACCATTTGTTTTACATGTTCTGTTTCAAAAGCTCTTTCATTATCCGGCAGGAAATCGACCATCAGGCCGTCATTAAAACTAAACTAAGCGGCTTATTTTTTTTTTTTACATCTAAAACATATCAAAGGAGATAAAATCTCAGCTGGCGAGTTTATTTTATACATTCTTTCTGAAACTTTGAATTATTTAAAGAGTAACCAGAGCAGATCTGTGTTCTTTTAAAATGGCTCAGCTAAAATAAATTACTTTATATTTTCTATAGTTCAGCAAAATCTATCACTATTACTATATTATTAGACAATATTATTAACCTTAAATATTAATAGTTACTAGATCAAACCTGATGAAACTCTCAGTCAGCTCTTCCTTTGTGTGTGTGTGTGTGTGTGTGTGTGTGTGTGTGTGTGTGTGTGTGTGTGTGTGTGTGTGTGTTGGGGGGGGTTGTGTTTCCTCTCGAGTCATTGAAGTCAAGTCAATTCTCTTTATTTTTGATGCTGTGTGTGTATTTGCAATTATTCATTTTGTGCATCCCATGTAACACTACACTAAGCTCTCAGTTTGTGTGTGTGTGTGTGTGTGTGTGTGTGTGTGTGTGTCTGCATGGAGGTTTGTGTGTTTGTGTGTCCCTATATGTTACATTTACCTAAACTGCTGCTCTCTCTTTTTCCTGCTTCATTTTGACAAATTTGCGTTTCCAGGAAGCCTCTGAGGTCAGCGCAGCATCTGTTGCTGCTTAGGGCCAAGACGCAGTCCACACACACACACACACACACACACACACACACACACACACACACACACACACACACACACACACACACACACACACACACACACACACACACACCTACACACACACATACACACACACACACACACACACACACGGATGGTGCAGGAGCTACTTTGTGTAGGTTACTGAAGAACCGCGACCCAATCAGACATGAAGGCATGTTTAAAGTTCCCAAAGTGACTTTAAAGAGGAGTCCAGGTCTAGACCTCTACATCTAACAGGGAGGTTGCAATTAAAGGAGAGGGATCATTATTTTTGGATGGGGGGTAGAATAATTTCAACTAAGGAGCTATGGATCATTTACACAGTGATAATGCAATAAGAATTTTTGTGAGATCAGACTTCGCCAAAGATGAAAACTCCCTCGAATAAAAGCTGTATGACCTCATACTGTCATAACTTCTAAACATGTGTGCCTGAACAATAGGTGTGTATCTTTATATATCAGATTACTGATATCTCAGAGATGCAGCCAAAGACAACGGCATAGCCGGATCATTTTTGTTTGGCCACGTCTGTCTCGACAGAGCTGTCCACTACTTCAGTCCTTCACTCTCAGCTGTTTTCCTCTGTCGGTTTTCATTTGCTTCCATTCACGTCTTTTCACCCAAAACCACATTCATGACCAAACGTGGATGATCCCATCAAAGTGTTGCCTCAGAATACCTCAATGAAACCCTCACATACCCCAGCTATTCTGTGGTGATAGAACCAGAGGAGAAGAAGCCCACTCTGCTATCATTTTTTTCTGGAACAGTATAGAGAAGGCACTCACTAGAAGGATAAGAAAAGCCAGACATTTTCGGAGATCTGTGTGGAAAGGGCTTTTTGCTTTTGGTTTGGTCTGAAGCCACAGGAACTGTGCTTCACAGCCAGGTCCCTGAGCAGACCCAATGTAACCTCAGTGGGTTAAATGCAACCCAGACGTAGAGATTGCAGACCTCTGTCTTCGTACGAAGAGGCGTCTTGATTCCACTTAAACCTCATATGTGTTTTCTAACATTTTTGCCTTGCTGAGAAGCAAAGAATATGACAATGATGTTGATGAATTGACTTGACAAGGAATGCAAATGCACTTTTATCCTCTGCAGATGTAAATAGAAACAATACTTAATTTCTCTACAAAGTACCATTTTTGTTGGTTCATTTGTGAATTTTTGAAACCTATCGCATCAATTTCCATAAAATACATTTTGAGAATCAATTGTCAAAATGACAAGCGATTGTCAAAATGCCTGAGGAATGGAAGAGAAGTGTGCTGGTGCCCATTTTTAAGAACAAGGGAGATGTGGAGAGTTGTGGCAACTACAGAGGAATAAAGCTGATGAGCCATACAATGAATTTATGGGAAAAAGTAGTTGAAGTTAGACTAAGGGCAGAAGCGAAGGGTCCAGAGCAGTCCAGAGCAATGGAGAGTGTTGAAAAGAGGTGAAGAAGCGTGTACGGGCAGGATGGAACGGGTGGAGAAAAGTGTCAGGTGTGATGTGTGATAGAAGAGTTTCGGCTAAAATGAAAGGAAAGGTGTACAAAACTGTGGTGAGACCAGCGATGTTGTTTGGTCTAGAGACAGTGTCACAGAGGAAAAGATAGGAGCCAGAGCTGGAGGTAGCAGAGAAGAAGATGCTGAGGTTCTCTCTGGGTGTGACCAAGAAGGATAGGATCAGGAATGAGTACATCAGAGGGACAGCACATGTTAGAGGTTTTGGAGATAAAGTCAGAGAGGCCAGACTGAGATGGTTTGGACATGTCCAGAGGAGAGATAGTGAATATATTGGTAGAAGGATGCTGAGTTTTGAACTGCCAGGCAGGAGGCCTAGAGGAAGACCAAAGAGGAGGTTTATGGATGTAGTGAAAGAGGACATGAAGGTAGTTGGTGTGAGAGAAGAGGATGCAGAAGACAGGGTTAGATGGAGGCAACTGATTTGCTGTGGCGACCCCTGAAGGGAAAAGCTGAAAGGAAAAGAAGACATTTTGACAAGTAATTCATGGGTCAAGAGAGCTGAACAGACATGGGTTTGATTCTTCTTCCTCGTGAAGGTGTGCAGGCTGCATTGTGTCCTTCTATCTGTACGAAAAAAGGAAAATTAAATTCCCCATGCTCCTCTCAGTCCTATCGACACGTCCCATGAAAACGTAATAATAGATTGAGTGTTCTAGCAAGTGGACGCCTAATCCATTACACCAAGACCTCCAGACTTGTTCAGAATCTATTAAAGACATATTCATCTGCCACACCGTTGAACTGCGTGACGTGCAGTTTATCTTGAATCAAACAGACACAGCTTTATTTGTCTGCTGTGACATACATGCACTCATGTTGGTTAGATTTGTATTACCTATTGATTGCTACTCTAAAAATGATGTAATAAAATTTAAACACATGGGATCTGTCTGTGGTCATTCTTGTTTGGTCCTGGCTGCCCTGTCCTTGCAGACCGGGAGATTGACATAAAATATGCCTGGTTTAGCTGCTGTTGGGAACTTCAACGTTGTGTTTTGGTTTTTCTCTGGAGATCTACGCAGAGTTGACAATGAGGTTCAAGGAGACTACAGGAAGTAGATGTGGTTCACCTGTATGACCCATTAGATAAATTGACAGCATTTATGGCTGACCATTAACCTACTTTACAAAAGTACAGTATATAAAATTGAGAAGGAAACATGATCATTTATTATTATTATGTAACTGAAATATTTCAGACGTTTTGTTTTACAGAAATATTTTTCTTAGAATGAGGAAAATAAAGACATTTACTTTATTGCGCAAAATGGAAAAGATCAATATATGAATATATATAGCTGCAGCCATTAGCATGTTGGCATATATTTAGCACAAAAACCCTATATATAGTGGAAATAGCTAGCATGATTTGACTACAGGTTACAAAATCCACTAAACTGCACCGCTAAAGGTCATTAATGTCTTTTACATTTGTGGTTTTATAGAGTATCATGAGGTGCACTGTTTCCTGACGGCATCTCTTCTACAAGGATTAAATGACTTATATTGCAAAGGTGATTGATTTCTTGTCCACATGTTATGCAAAGATGGACTGAGAGTGGTATTGATCTTGTTTGGTGAAGTGTTGTTAGTGCTGAACCTTTTAAACATTTTTAAAGTCATGACTCTTTTTATGACTTTTGAGGGGAATGAACTGAAAGAAAAAATATAAATGTTAGTGAGCTGCTTGGAGAAGAGATGTTAAGATATTAAGATCACCGCGGGGTGATGGACCGCCGTGTTAACAGGACAGACCTGTTAGAGCAGAGACCACCCCAACACAACTTCCCTCCACAAAACTCAACCAGATGTGCAATGAAGGCCAGTCCAGCCAGACTATGTGTGAGGATGGTGTGTGTGTGTGTGTGTGTGTGTGTGTGTGTGTATGTGTGTGTATGTGTGTGTGTGTAATCATTCTCACCTGTGTTGCTACAGCCCCCTGTGTGGAGGCTAATGGATGCAACCCAGTGATACTTTGTTAAGTTTGACCAAGGATTTTCTCTCTCTTTTGCTCACAATTCTGTAGATCTGACTCTGCATTTGCCTTTTTTGTGATGTATTCAATGTTCTTTTTGTGTGGCGTTCTCTTCCCCCCAAGGCTTTCATGCGGAATTAATTTTCATATTCCCTTTCTAGAATTCCCTCTCTCCTAAAATCCTCCTCAACTGACAGTCCCCCCCTGCAATTCACCTCCTGTACCTTCCCTCTACCTCCTCCCCTTCATCCCCTCATCCCTACCTTACAGCTGTTGTTTTGGATTAGTCAAATAGCTCCCGTCAGATCCACTGTTCCCTTTCTTTTGCCACCCACAGAGCAGTTCGACACACTCTGCTCTCTCCCTCTCCGTCTCCCCCCTTGGAGCATGTGCGTACAAAGCCTTCCTGTCGTCCTTTACAGGTGTGAGTCAAGGTGTTTCTGTGGGCAGGGCAGTGAGGTTGCCATGGTTTTCAGAGGGCTGAGAAGATATTCTTTCCTTTCAGATCCAGGAAGGCGAGACGGTGGCATAAAAAATGGTTTGTTGTTCTAAAGTGGACAAGGAGCGTCCAAAATTCCCAGAATTTCCCTTCCCTGGAATTCACCATATCTTTTCAATGCTCCTTAGCACTTCTTTACGACGTTTTATTATTTTTTCCTTTATTTGTGGAATTCTGACAGCTGCTGCAGGTCTGTTCATCCATGCTGGGCAAGTTAGACGGACACTGAAAAGGGTTTTGACATGATGATAGGAGGAGTAATGGTGTTATTTTAGTCATTTGGAAAAGGAGTTTCAGTCCGGCCTTGTGTGATTGTGTGTGAGTGTGTGTGTGTGTGTTTGTGCGTGTGTGTGCGCAACATATTAATTTGACAGAGACATGTAAATTTAATGACATATCAGTGATTAAAAAAATAGGTTTTGGTGATACACGATCGGGGTGTGACACAAAAATAACAAAGGAGGAGTTGCACTGTGGAAATTTGTCTCTGCATGAACACTTACAGGTTTGGAATGAGAAAAAAAAATTAGTTTGCAGTCCAACTTGGATCACTTGTCAATCACAGGTTTCCAGATTGTGCAGGCAAACATGATTCCTTTGACCATCGATTAGGAACAAACCTGTGCTGATGATGTCATCATCACCAAAGGTGTGTGGGGTTATGTGACAACATACAGTTTAATGGCTCTGATCAGACGAGGTCACTGGAATGGAGTAGCAGTAGAATTACAAGAACTATACAAACCATTTCTGTTTAGCACATGAGCATAGGATTTGATAATTCAGGCTTAACACAGAACAACTGAGACCAACGGGAAAGTTGTTAGTTTGGAATGTATTTGATCATAAACAATCAAGTACTGGACAACTTAAGACTGACTAGATGACCTCGGATAAAATTTAAGGAATTATCTAAGCCATTACAATTTACCCTCGGGGTACACAAATGTATGTGCCAAATTTTAAGGTGATGAAAAAACTCCTGTTGAGACTGAATCACAAAATTTCAAGGTTGCGCTTGAGGAAAAGTTGGCCTCTTCAGCTCCCGAAGGATTTTTAAACCTTTAGCTGGAGCACAGCAATTGAAAAGAAAATGAAACAATTTTTACTCACACTCAAACTTATAATGTGTATCTACTGTACATGTTTTTGGATGATGGTGGGGAGAAGTGCACAAAGGCCCCGAGGGCTGGATGTGAATCCAGAACCTTCTTGCTGTGTGTGTATAAAATTATAAGACAAACTATAAAACAGAAATCTAATAATTCCCTTAACTTTCAAGAATTTATCTTTTAATTCTTTTAACTGCATGCTGCCTGCTTCATGTCACTAACACATCAAGCATAGAAGCAGTCAGTTCCTTATGACCATAAAGTGGTGGGTCAATCACTCACTGCTGCACATACAGATTGGTGTGGTCGCTTTAATCACTTAAACAGCTTTAGCTCTAATGATAAACATTAACATCCAGTTAGCAGACACTATTATAAAGCCTTCAGAGTCTTACTTGCTTGATGTGTGTGTTTTACTGCACACATAATTTATTATTTTTATTTCAACTTTATTTAACCAGGTAAGTCATATGAGAACCAATTCTCTTTTACAATGATAACCTGACTATATCCCATATTGACAGACAGCTGATTCACTCTCACCCTCATTCACACTTATAGTCAATTTAGAATCTCCAGTTCACCCATGATATGCTTAACGGAGCTATGGATTAACATGAAAGATTTTTCTGTTATTTCCTCTTTAATGATTTTACATGTGCATATTCAACAAGAAAATATTATTTGATATCTTTTTTTCTTCCTTTTGGTGCTTGACCCCTGGTTCATAGCTGACATCTATAATATTCTGAAGAGTGAGTCGACCTCCTTTAGTATTTTGGAAACTACATCATGCCTTCTCTTTTTCCGTCCTTTACTGTTGCCTCCTCACTGCCTTGTCTTTTCCACCCTGGTCTTCTCCGTCTTCGCCCTCTGCCCTTTAGGTTCTACGGCAGAGGATGAGATCCAGCCTCCTTCTTCAGTCACAGGCTTCCTGTAAGACAATGGCAGGGCAAGTAAACCACGTGTGCAGAGAAATGGCTGCGTGCCTGTTGGTTTGTTATTGTTGTTATTAGTCATTCCTCTTCGCCGTATTATTCATTTATTTATTGCTATTATTCTTCCTGCACTTTGTATGTGTATGTTTGTAGATTTTTTGCATCATTACGGTTACATTTAGAACATTAGTTATGTGAGAGCACGTATATTTACGATACAGGAAACATGAGGTATGTCACTGTAAAACAATGGAAGATTCACGGTGCTGCTGCAGATGCACACACATGCATCTGCACTCGTTTCTCCGGAGACCCCTGCACTTCTACCACTCCCTTCCTGCAACAATGCTGGCAGACGCACACAAACATGAACACTGGGTGACACTAAGCTCACAAATCATCAGGATTAAGCTTCCAACGGGTAGTTCACTCACTTTTCATGCATAAGTACAAAAAATAAGTATCAAGCATGTAGGAAACAGCAGAGACAGGATGCAGTACATAAATGTGAGAAGTCTTGTGTCCATGTACAAGCTGTCAGGCTTATTTATGACACTATAGGAAGGTGTTGTTTAAGTCACCCACATTTATCAGCCGTCCATCATATGAAGACATAAACCAGTATCCAGCTGGAAATCACCACATTATTGTAAATGGTAGCCTATCCATGGTGTGTAATGTTCATGAGACAATGGTTCTGAGTGCTAGTGTTCACCTATAGAGGTGTAATAAGCTTTGGTTTTTCTTTTATGGTCATCACTCTCTTTGTCTGTGAATGCAGGGTGTCACTCAGAGATAAAGATGATATAGAATACAGTACACGAGATTATGGTTGTTTTCATTAGGCATTTCCTTTTTTCCCACAATTTTCTTTCACACTGCAGTGATGGTCAATCACATGCATAAAACAGCCTAAATACAGGGTTTAAGACTTGTTACACCACTACCCACAAGCTTGTAATTGAAACTTTTTCATTCAGTTTTTTTTTTTAAATGCTTTGGCTGCCGAGGAGAGATTGGCAGCTCTGAGTGGCCAGCAGATGAAGCGGCTGGCGTACTAATGAATAGAATGCTGATTGCAGGATCCCCAAGATGCAAATTACTGTGCCTGCCACCCCTGACGACCGGCAATTACCGGGCCGCTGCGGCGGACGCCTTGTGCATATTCATCACACCCGCTGGGCATATTGATCAACAACTTACTTCAAGCAAGAAGCTGAGAAATGCATCATGACATTAAGTTCAAATCTATAAAAAATACTCTTTTTCTTTTTCTGTTGTCAAAACTGTTGCTCTAACATGCTATAAGATGAACCCTTTAATGGTGAAAGGTGTATTTCTTGTAGGCTCAGGTGTATAGGCTAATTTGAAAGCAGAAATGACAAAACATTGAAGTCATTATAAAATAATGCAAAAAATAAATTTTGCTGTTTTTTTAAAAAAAACTTTTTAAACTAGTTTCTTATTTATCTTATTTATTGACCGGGCTTACTGGGACCTCCAGAGACATATTTCGTGCTGTCAACTGTGGAAACGTGTGTCAGTATGACAAATAAAGACTCTGATTCTCTGATTCTCTGATTCTTGACATAATTAATTGCAGTCAAAGGCCACTGCCCCTCAAAATAGGATGCATCTTCAAGTTTTTTTCCCATTTCTTTTTTTTTTTTCCTAATTGGGGACTGCTATTTGATTGGCTGTGGAATAGTCAGGAATATTAGGAATATTAAACGCAATAGGTTTTATCCACATTTCAATTAGCACATCTGGTCATTAAAGGTCAGTTCAGTTTCAGTTAGCAGATACTTGAATCATTCGTTAATCATTACAATAGTAGCTATTCATTAGGGACTTAGGAGTTGAAATGAGAAGCAATTTTCTTGCAGCTAATGAATACCTACACTCACCCAGCAGTGTTTAACCCGCAGCATCTACAACTGGAGTTTTTATTTTATTTTAGTTGATGTTTTGCATATTCAGTTCGTACTTTGTAGCTTATGGAGTAATTCCTGCAAACACACACACGCACACACACACAAACACACGCATGCATGCACGCACGCACGCACGCACACATACACAGACACACACACAGAGTCTTCAGAACATGGAACATGAATATGAAAGGGCTTCTTTCAACAACAACGGAAAAACAGAGCGAGCTGCCAGCAGGCTAATGGGACCAAATGAAGGAAAGCTGAGCAACATCAGATTTTTGAGTTCTCTCCCTCAAAACAAACATCCAATAATCACGTTAGTGATGGATCACAGAGTTGTGTCATTATTGTCTTGTATGTTTTGCCTGGATAGGAGGCATGGCCTCACTTATTTTCATATGTGATAAAAAAATTTAAAATGATGAAAACGTCCTCTCAGTAGAGTGGAATATTCAAAATGATTGTAATTTTTCATCACATCCTCATTTTTGTTCTTTTCTGGAAAAGTGGAATAAAGTAGAAGACCACATCATGAATAAAGTCATACAGTAACTAACACTAATATTAATGCAAACTCCAGCATACTGAAATGTCTACAGAAAAGTATATGAGCACGGCATGAATTAGAATAAATTAATTGAGAATACTTGATTAAGTCAAATATAGGGGCAGAAATATAAATTAGCAGAAACTGAATATATCACCTGCAAGACTGTGTTTTTCTTAGCTTATAATGAATGTTTTTATATCTACAAAGATCTTCTCCCACAGTCTGACATTTTGCACTGCCATGTTTCTACAGTAGCCCAGAACAGACAAACCAAATATTGGCTCTGGACTGGGTTTTTACATTTTTCGAGGTTTTGGAGGCCACCATAGGAGAGGGCGAGGTGAGAGGTGTTCAGTTAGGTGCAATCTGTGACCGCACCGCATTGGAAGGCAAGATGCTGCACACTGAATCTTTGAAACTCATCGGGACTGCGTTAATGTGGACTGGTAAGGGAGAATAAACCCACAAATAACATTGATTCAAACATTTCTCATTGCTTAATGCTGAATTCAAAACTGTAAGAACAACAACAAAAATATTTAAATTGGTAATTTAGGAAAATCAAAGCCATACCAATAATGGTTTTAAGTTTCTTTTTTTTAGAAAATAGGCGTTTTGATCCTTTAAAATTTAAAATAATAATGATGCATTGGTACACATTTTTAAAAAAAATTTAATAAATTTAATTGACAAAATGAAGTCACACAAGGTAAAATAGGGCTTTTGATTGCGCCTGGTGCTTCCAGGCCCCTGGAGCATTAACCACCCAGTAGCCTGACAATGGGGCCTCTGTGGTTTAAACCCTTACAGTGGGATTAAAGAAAAAAAGGAAAGTGTTCTCCACTGCCGACGTGCTACTGAGCAAACACAAAAATCATGTAACTGCTACCATGGCTCAGCTTCCAATGGGACTAGTGCCACCATGCAGTTCCCAGTAAAACTACCCTCCCTACCCTTCTGCCACACACACACACACACACACACACACACACACACACACACACACACACACACACACACGCACACACGTACACAAACAGTGTTCCCTTTTAATTTTTCATTCACTCAGCAGCTCCAGCTATGCATATACAGTAGATCTGTATCTTTCTTAAATATTACAAACCCTTTTGATCATAATCTCCACACACACTAAGCGGTCTGACATGTTTCCGTCACACGAAAACAACCTGCACTCGGTGGGGGGGGGGTGTTATAGAACAAGTGAGTACAGGTGCTGACCTCCGGTGCTACACACATATAGTGTTATCCTCATGTTTTTACTCCGGTGTAGATCCATATCTCCTTATCAGAGGGCGGCTGGCGCACTGAAGTCCACCTTTCAAACTGTGACTCAGGGCCTAAATTGCACCAATCTGGGATCTAGAGCAGAGCGACGGTTTGTGTCCCATAAATTGGTGGAATAACAAATTACCTTCCATTAATTACCTTTAATGTAAAACACCCAAAGGCAAACTGAGAAGCAGAGCAGAGATGGTAGAAAACCATGCAAATCCAAAAACTGTACGGAAGAGTACAGAGTACAAATAAAATACTCTGACCATAAAGTATGAAGGTTTGTCATTCTGGGAAACAAAGAATATAACTAGTTGCTCCGTTTGATCTAAGAATCTCAGTGAGTTTAAATCTACGTCCTTGATTACAGCACTGCGTTTCCTGCAGGAAGTCCTTACACATATACCTGCACATTCATTTATTTAATCACATACTGTACATATCCAAATACAACATCTGCTCCACCATGCTACATGTACCACCTGACTCTTGCAGATAATCTATCCGACTGGTGAGATTTCTTTCAGGTATGTTAAATTAAAATATGATATGAAGGCCAGAGCACTGTGAACAAAAACAATTTTTTACCAGTAAAACAGCCTAGAAACACCTTATGGTTATTTGTTCCAGTAGAAGCAGAATACAATTCTGCTTTATAAATACAATTTATAATAATGAAAAAAATTATCAGTGATTAGACTAAACAAATAATGAAAATCTGCGGTGCCTGCATGCTCATCTTTGGCTCAGGGAGTTGGCCTCTCTGCCTGTGTGCATATGTCTTTTGTTTGTCTGTCTGTCAGATGGCCAACATAAATGTGAGCGAGTCCGGCCAGCACAAGAATCTCAGCAGGAAGCAATCACTTCAGGATCAGAATGACCATAGTGAGGAGTCTGTCATGTTCATGGCCAGAGCTGCAGGATGTTTTGTTGTTTGATGCTGAAGTCATTTGAAGTTTGTTTTCAGGAGCTGATCCAGCCAGCAGTTTTGAAATTACAGGAGGTTTGTGTCATCAGCACATCACAGTTTTACTTTTCTGAACCGATGACTTATTACAATAATTTAAATCACAGATGAATTTTGTGTTTATGCTACAGTCATGTGCAGAACTATCCAGCTGATTTCAAATTCCCACTATTTCATCCATCATCCAAATAAACAATAAAGTGGTAGATTAACTCCAGTCTATGCAGTTTAATATTTTGAAATACTATGAAAGTAATGACCTGAAAGTCAGTAGGCACTATAGGGTTCAGACTCTTCCATGTCGGAGTGCATGACAGGAGACAGGGGTATGACAGGGGTCATGAGGGGTCAAGTGGGGTCATGAGTGGTATCCTGACATCCTGTCAGTTTAATCACCTGTTTATTTTTTTTAACAACCAAACTCAGATGCGTAGTGACCAAATAAGAGAGGGTGAGTGAGAAAGTGAAAGCAAGAGGAAAGGTTGATAAAGGTTCAAGTTGATCCTGACTGGTCTCAAATTTAGTTGTTTTTGCTACAGCACACAAGAAGGCCTTATTTGATGTCAAATGAATTTAAAAAAATATTGTACAGACTTGATGGAGATACCTAAGTCTATAAACATCGTAAAATATAAAGATGTGAATGTGAATTTGCGGGAAACGTGTATGATATTACGCACAAGGTGTAGCTGTAGAAAAATGCTGAGTTTTGGGTTTCAATGGTTCGAAACACAAGGAAAAGTCAATTTAGGCCATGTCTTTATAAAGCAAAAGCAAGCTCCAAATTAGCATAGCTTGTTGCTGCCCTCCTTTGGGGAGTCCTGGTCCCTGCTTTGTCGTGCGCGTCACTTGCAATAAACACTCTCCTCCACGCGGTGGCGATAGACTGCAGCTTTAGCGCTGGGTGTCTTCGATTGGTGAATGACACGGGTCTGATTGAAATAGACGCAAAAGACTTCGGAAGAAAGAATTAGACAAAATTTGCACTGATCACTTTCAAATGTTGATACTTTTAATTTATTCAATTTTTATTCTTGTTCATTATGGAAATCCCTTTTTCTTTGCTTTTTCCACTTTTATAATTGATATGATAATAATGATTATGTAAAATTATGTCCCTGTGAAATAATCACGTACAATGATCCCTTAAATCATTTTTTTTATTGACGAGCCTATAAAAATGTGACATGTATTTACTTTTTAAGTTCATTATTCTGCTCATTGAGTGTTTCATTCCTTTATGTTGATTTTTATTCTTTGTACCATTGGTATTAAGTAGAGATATACAGAGAATGGATGAGATGAGATGAGACCAGATGAGATGAGATGAGATACGATATTATAGGGTAAGCTAAAATATGATATCTGCTGATATATGAGTTTAGACTTCTTCTTCTTCTTTTCTTTTCGGCTTCTCCCTTCAGGGGTCGCCACAGCGAATCAATTGCCTCCATCTAGCCCTGTCTTCTGCATCCTCTTCTCTCACACCAACTACCTTCATGTCCTCTTTCACTACATCCATAAACCTCCTCTTTGGTCTTCCTCTAGGCCTCCTGCCTGGCAGTTCAAAACTCAGCATCCTTCTACCAATATATTCACTATCTCTCCTCTGGACATGTCCAAACCATCTCAGTCTGGCCTCTCTGACTTTATCTCCAAAACCTCTAACATGTGCTGTCCCTCTGATGTACTCATTCCTGATCCTATCCATTCTGGTCACTCCCAGAGAGAACATCAGCATCTTCATCTCTGCTATATCTCTGAGTTTATACTACGAGACAATAATAAAATGAGAAGAGGTAAGGTAGGTGAGATGATGTATAAAATGAGATAAAATAAAATAAACTATGATGATGAGATGAGATTCATCAATCAGAATATAAACACCAAAACCATGAAAAGTACTGATTCAATTCAAGCTATGTTCTTCTGGTGTCTGCATAGGTAATCTCCGGATTCTACAGTTTCTTCCCTCCACCACAATTTGTGCATTAACCCACAAATTGTCCATGTGAGTGTCAACTGTTTGTCTTTCATGTGATTCTGCAATGAGATGGCATGTCAACTGGGATGTATCCTGCCTCATGCCCATAGCCATCTGTGATTAGCTCCAGCAGAACCCTTGACCCATAACTTTGCATAAGCAGCTAAAGACATGATGAGACTTGGATTGGATCTGACGACACATTCATAAGATATTTCTAATGATTCTGGTATAAACTACAACTAAAATAAACAACCCCATTTGTTGAAACAGACGATTTAATTTTTTTTTGTATGTGTACCTTCATTGAAGCTGTTATGAATGAGGTAAACGTTTTAGAGCAGTATTTCTTTCTCTAAATGACTTGATGAATATTTTATCTCCTACAGGCAGATGGAGACTCCGGTTACTGCAGGATGACTGAGTGTAGGACAGGAGGCCTCCAGCAAACTGCAGGCGGGACTGAACTCACATGCAAACAGTAAATGGATGTTAATGATAGTCAGATATTTAATAGCACAGACACATGAGAGGGCATGATCTTGTATGATCAGTGATGCTGCTATTTTCAAGCTGACTATTGTTTTAAATTAACAATGAGAAAATATGTGTATTGTGAAATGGGTCTCTTAGATGTGACCTTCTAGGGGGTTGGTGGAATCCAAAGAAAAGAAACAACCAAGATGACCCAAGATGTACAGAAGCAGAGCTCCAAATAAATAACAACAATAGATTAAATACAACTTTATTATAAACATCATTCAGAATTATTTCCACTGAAAGCGATATACCATGAAACTCTAGGTCATAAAGAGTTTGTGCAAGGCTCTTGATACCTAGAAATCTTAGATATCTTAAACTTATCTCAAAAAATTGAGCTATCTGCGGTTTTATGACTTTTCTCTGGACAGTGAAAACTATTCCAAGTCAGAATACTAAAAGTATTTAACAGCTAGAGTGACTCTTTGGGGACATTTAACAGGAAATGCAATAATTTGTCTATCACATGTACCTTTCTCAAGTCCTTCAGGCTCAGTAAACAAACCTCATGTTCAAAGATAACCCCTCCCACATCCTGCACACCTGCATATAAGCACACCTGTCATATCAGCAGCACACAGTTTGCTCTATTCCTCTGGTTTCCACTGTGCGTCTATCTGAAGAACACTTTGGTGAGTGGGTTATTTTATTTTTAGCCATTGTTTAAATGTGATGAATTATTTTTACTGATTGCATTTGTTGTTTTATTAAGTTTAAGAATGGACTCTTCAATGAATAAATGGAACACCAATTTAAATTGCATTTATGGTTGGAAGAAAAGGCTTTGTTGTTCTATTTGCTTCCATTTTGAGTTGTCATCTCATGTATTTGTCAGTTAATGGAAAGGTGATCGGAAGAAAATTAAATGACGGTTTTTGTCCTCGTGAACAAAGTTTCTCCTTGTGTCGGTGGAATTTAGTCAAAATATTTTCATGATTTTCCCAAAGGTTTATCTTTCATCTGAACAAGGACTTTCTGTTTTCTGCTGGTCCTTTGTAATGCGGTGGGAACGGTGCTGTAAGGATCGAGTGTCAGGGAGACAGAGAGGTTCCTGTGATCGCTACAGAAACACAAAAAAAGCAAGCTTGCACAAAACCTCACACACAAAGACAACCTATCCTGCGTGTTTCACATCCACCTGTCAGTAAGTCAGTAACTAATGCAAACACCCTTTAAACATAATGTACAGTGAGGGTAAATTATTTGGAAAGAAAAAAATAAAAGTTTGAATATGATTCAAACGTGAACAGAAATTTCAATTTCACTATTTCATTCATTCAAAGACATCTAAGCATATCAGCATCCAGACCTTGAGGAATGCTTTTATTTTCCACTTTTCATCTCTTTATGTTCTTCCTCTCATAGATTCTCATTGAATATATTTTATATTCAGATCAAGCAGCTGAATATAAAACATATCATATTATCATTTTAATAGAGTTCTTGGTGAGATGCTGTTTGGATAACTAGGGCTTGAAGCAGCACACATTTACATTTTGATTCTATGACTGAGTTGAGTTGTATTTGAGTAAAACCAGGATGGAAGGACTGAAGTGGCTCTGACCATAAAGTCATGTATGAGCACTCACTGAAAGATTCCTTTCGTCATTCACAGTGGATGTCCAGTGGTCTTGAATATAAGGCCCTGAGTGTATTTATGTTCAATGATAGAATAAAACATTTGCTCAAGGGCCACAAAAGAGCTATTCGAGATTCATGTAACAGTATCTTTGATTGACTGTAATGGGTCAAAATGCCTGAAAGAGATGTGTTTTCCTAATGACATCTGTAATTTGAGTATCCATCCACTCTGACTTGAGATTGACGTGATATTTGTAATTGTGCTGTTTCTCTCACCATTAGTCCTCATCTAGTTCTGCTTCCTGTTGCTCTTTGTGTCACCAGGTCTTTCAGCCATCCATCATGACCTCCGCCTTATCAATGAGGAATTACTCAAAGAGCCGTCCAGCAACATTTACCAGCCTTTCCATGATGGACACTGGCCGACCTCGTCGTGCCTCTGTGTCCTTTGCCGCCATGAGCCGCTCTGCTTCTATTGGCCAGGACCTCAATGGGCCAATAAGCCTGCAGCTTAATGGAGCGCATGGCAACAGCGCCAATGACAAGGAGGCCATGCAGAACCTCAACAACCGCCTGGCCAAATATCTGGATAAGGTCAGATTAAAAAGAAAAAAAAGTTCTGCTTCAGCTGTCAAAACGATGATGGGTGTATGTCTATTTGGCACCGCACACAAAGAGGTTAGACATTTATCTCATCAGGCACTTTGCCCATTAAAGGTTTCTTTTGTTATCCTCCAGGTGCGTTCACTGGAGCGCTCTAATGCAGACCTGGAGATGAAGATCAAGCAGCTGATGCTGACACGCATTCCCAAAGGTCACGACCTTGACTCCATGATGGCCAAAGCTCATGCTGTAGAACAAGAGGTACACATGGCACAATAACCTTATCAGACATAACTCACGTGAAAAGGTCAGAGTAAATGTCAGAGATTTGATAATATTTATCAATCGATGCTTAAGCTTATGACAACTCCTGTCACACGTGCAAAACACTCATTCAAGTGTCAACATGTCAGAACAAGACTTACACCTTATCCTTCAACTAATCTGTAGTAATGTGTACGAGCTCTGTGTGTCCTTTAATTATTCCATTATATTAACAATTAACATGAATCATTTCACACAAAGAATGATTCACAAATCCATTACTGAGGAATGAGTTGACGTAATAATTGATAATAATAATAGTAATAGACTCTTAAAGGAAGCTAATTAGAACAACAATGTGATCACACCTTGATGTTTGCCAGGTGAGGAAGAAGACCTTGGAGAATGCTCGTCTCATGATAGAGATCGATAATGCCAGATTGGCTGCAGATGATTTCAGAATCAAGTGAGTACAGTGAGAATAATTACATGTATAAAATGTTTTTCATCTAGTTGTGTGTATGCTTTAAAGCATACATGTATAGCTTCATGAGGTATGTGTTTTTAATCGAAATAAAAGCGTATAAACCCTTTTTTCTGGACTTTATTAGGTGGGAAACCGAGCTGGTGATGTGTCAGTCCGTGGAGAGAGATTGTGTTGCTCTGAAGAAGGCCAAGACCGACCATGAGCAGATCATTTCCTCTCTGAGGGGAGATCTGGAGAGCCTGAAAGAGGAGCTGTACTTCCTCAAGAAAAACCATGAGGAGGTGAGACCCTGTGTCTCTTTACTCTTTCATGCCTTCAGTTTTTTCTTTCATCCCCATTCAGATGTTTGCAGCCTTTTAGAACAGTCTAATCTCATGTACTTTAGCCTTCTCCATTACTTGACTTTGGCTTCATCTTGTTTCCACCTCGGCTTTCTCTCTTATTCTGCCACCTGCCCTCACCAACGACAAACTTTTCAGTATCAGACTGACCTATTTAGGTGGACTGAAGAGGTACTTTGTATGAGTCAACCAACAAAAAGAAAAAACAACAACAACTTTGTATGGTGAAGGGGAGATAAGAGATGGTCTTTTGATTATGCGGACTAAAGGAGCTAGTGGATCCGGTTCCCAAACCTGCTCTCTCTGTCTAATTAGCTTTGGGCTTCTTTCCTTTTAAGATATGAGAAACAGATAGATTAACACTGGTGGAAGTAAATTTACATAAACCAGCATATGACTATAGTAGGTGAGGATGACTATTTACTTATTTGTCCTATTTTACATGTTAAGGTTTTTGTCCTGTTTGGTGTGAGGAAAGTGGTGCAAAAGTGGTCTTAAAATAAAACCTTAACTCCCAAAAGACATAAACAACCGAAAACAAATCACATGGGAGAGCATGATGTCAGGAATGAGAGTAAAAGAAATACAGCAAGTACATGTGCACAGAGTGCGAATTAAAAAGCTCGTTGTAAAATGAGATCTTCACCATCAACTATTTATGGAGACCGTCTAAATTATGAAGGAGGCCCTCACGTCTTCTCTGCCACCCGGTGGTGTAGGATTTGCGACCTCGTTGTTGGTTCCATATGGCTCCTACACATGTGATTATTACCTCTACCCCTCCAGGAATTGGAGCAGATGAAGTCCCGCATTGCCAAGGATGAGGTCAATGTTGAAGTGGACTCTGGTATCAGTGGACCTGAGCTGGGCACCATTCTGGCTGACCTGCGTACCCAGTATGAAGCGATTGTCAAAAACAACAAGGAGCAAGCAGAGCAGTGGTACCGCCAAAAGGTGTGGGGGAGATTTTCCTTGATTCATCTGATTATGCTGATGATATTTCCTATTTATAATTTACAGGTTTAATGTTCAATATGTCCAAAATAATAAAGAAAAGTAAGAAACCCTCATGTTTTGTAGCTTCAAAGTGTTCTCGGTAATCCTATAATACTGACGTTTCTTTACATACGCCTTAAACAAAGCAGAAAAAAAACTTCAATTAATATATAAATGAAGGGAAATAAACAATCTTTAATTTAATTTAATTTGATATCACAGTATATGTGTGTTCATGTGTGTTCCCTGTGCGTATGTTATCACTCATTGTGTTTATTTTGTCCTGTGTTCAAGCTGGAGACGGTGCAGATCGATGTGAAAGAGAGCAATGAGGCTTTGAGACGAGCTCAGAGCGAGTTGATTGAGAGGCAGCGCTTCCTACAGACCCTGGAGGTTGAGCTGGAGAGTCTTCAAAAACAGGTGACCTGCTCCAACAATAGTCAGGGTTTTACAGTATATACTGTCAGATCATTCAGATTTGGTTAGTTATTTTTGGTGAAAAACACAGACCCATATCTAAATATGAAACATTTGTGAAATGAGGTTATGTTCAAGAGAAGTTCTCTTGTTGAGCAACATCCTTGCGGTTCCAGTGACGATTTTAATCCAACCCCGTTGTGAGTGTATTTTGGTTTACCAATAAAAATTAAAACGATACTTCTGGTTTACTAGCTGTGCAAATAAATAATAATGTAATTCACACAAAGCTGTGCCACAACTAGGAACTGAAAGTAGGGTAATAGTTTTGTCGATGCTGCAGTAAGCAATGATATCATGAAAAGTCTGGTATTATAACAACAGAGAATTCATGAGGAGATTCATGTTACGTCTCACAGCCAGGTTTATATCTATCCCTGCTATTCCATTAAAAGAATATGGGAAACGTCTTATTATTTTGTCTTGTTAACTGTCGTGTTATTTTATTTTATTTTCAACCCTTTGTTAACAGTAATCATGTTTTCCCACACTGTTAAGCCAGGCAAAAACGCTTTGGATTCCCTTGCTTAAACTACATGAGGGTGAGGTTCTTTGTTTAGTCAGTTAATCCTGTCTGAGCAGTGAATATTTATCACGGATGCCAAGCCCTTGTCAAACCACAGGCAGTTGTGGTCTGATAATTGTTTTGTGAGTAATCTCAAGTTCAGGAGATGACTTTATGGTTTGGTTTCTGCTGGCAAGCATGTTCTGAGAAAAATGCATTACTGTGATCAAGTCACATTGCACTTTTACGGGAATGACAAATGATTATTGCTATGTGATTGTGGACAACAAAAGCACAGCGTGCTATATGTGAATAGGGCCGGTGCCATTACGTTGTCTTTATCTCTCCAGGTAGCAGCACTGGAAGGTAATCTGATTGAGACAGGTCAGAAATACTCCACTGAGATTGAGCGTCTGCAGTTCACCCTGAACCAGCTGGAGGATGACATTTCCCAGCTCAGGCTGGACATGCAGCGCAACAAGACCGACTATGATCAGCTCCTTCGCATCAAGCAGAACCTGGAAATGGAAATAGCCACCTACAGGCGCCTACTGGAGGGAGAGGAGATGTAAGATTTCACCACAATCATACAGAAAACAACAACTGTAGGAGTGTCAGCCATAAGGTGGCACCCAAGTCCCGAAGTAATGAGTATTTGCTGAGCACACTGGACAATGGGACACATATAGTTTAAGTCTATTTTCTTTAGATAAAATTGATGATATTCAACATAATTAAAAGAGAGTTCTTTGGGCTCCTCCTTAACCTGCTGATAAAACAGGGCTAGCCATTTCCACACTTTAAATGAAATGATTGTTTTCTTTTCTGTCTCTTAGAATCAAGGAAGTTCCTCCCCCACCAAAGAGTGAGTGCTTTTTCAATTAATAAAACAAAGTCACTACACTATAATACAGTAACACATTCATAAAGAGCAAATGTTTTTTTAAACCCATACACATCAGGGAAATAAATATTAATTAACGTTCTAATTACGTGGACGCATGTGCATCATAAGAAACATCCACAATTATTTATTAAGCATTTGTTGAATGATCACCTTCCTACACATGAACTCTTTTCTGTTCCTTTGTTCAAGCTGTCAGACAAAATTATTTTACAAACACCCAAGAGGCCCAGGTTTAATAATAGGTTCATGCACTTTGAAACAATGCAACCGCCACTACCTCATCCTTGGGTAGCTTATGTTGCTTCTGAAAACACTCCCAAATTTGTAACTACGCCTTAATTATAATGAGTCATGCTGCTGGATGAACAAATTGTGACAAATATTTGTCATTGTCTCCATTGTATCCCTGGGTATTTAGTACTTACACTGCACACACTTCAATCAATGTCATAATACTCATAATGAAATAGAGGTGTCTCACTAACAACGTGATCGCTTCACACAGAATGATATTCTCATAGTATTTAAAGTCTCCTTGTCTTTTCATTTCATGCAAACATCATCAAACACCATTTAAACTTATTTAAATCTTTCTAACCACATATTACTATCTAACCAGTCTTTGTCCTTTTTTCTCTTACCCTTCTCATCTCTTCTCATTCTCTTTAATTTAAACATCTCCTCATGTGCAGAGGAACCTGACGTTCGCACCAGAAAGATCGTAAAGGTGGTGACTCAGACGATGATCAACGGCAAAGTGGTGGAAGAATCCAGTGAAGTGGAGCAAATTGAGGAGAACAAGAACTAAGCAGGAGGGAGGAAGAGAAGAAAGTAGAAGGTAGATGGAAGTGAAACACAGACAGAGAAAAAAAAATTAAAGACTGGTGTAACAGAGAAAATATTGGTTTTACCTGGGAATTTTTGGGCTACTGCTCAATTTCAAATACCTTATTTTACATTGATTAATTGTTTGCTTGTGGAGAAATCACAAATATGTCTAGTCCTGCAGTAGCTAAAAACGCTTCAAACACTTTTGAGTAGAAATGTCTGTGTGTGTGTGTGTGTATGTGTATCAACTGTCCAGCTAACCATCTTCATACTGCTTCATCTTCAAATGCTGTCTCAATAAACAACATATTTATTTCTTATTGTGATAGTTATTCAGAAAAAATAACATACTTTTACAAGAACAGAATTTTATTTCTTTTTACCTCTGTATCAATAAAGTTTCTGTATAATCAGTTGATTATCTGATTCTTAAATTACTTGAAATCATATTTTATACTGAAATCAACAACCCGATGTTGAACTTGTTGAATACAAAGTCTAAAGAGACTTCATGTAGGAACATCACACCTACATGTTCATTATGGTAATGTTAATGTAAAGATGTTTAATTAGTATAATGTTTACTATACTCACTAGCTTGGCATGATACTACACTAAAATGTTGTTTGTTGAGGGTAATGCATTTTACATAAATTTGAATATAAACCAATATATATGAAAATAGTACAATAAAATTTAGCCTTGACAGTTGAGTGAGAAAGTCAGAGGATTACTTAAGTTAGGAGGATTGCATTTCTGAACACCATGAACATCCATGCTTGTAGATATGTCATGTTGGACTGACCATCTGACATGATAACTTGACCTAAAATGAGAATTTCCACAATATGTCTTTTAAACCATTAATTAAAGAAAACTTTTAATTCTAATAAATCGTTCTTGGAGAAGATCAAAGGATCTAGACATGATGAAACACGAGTCAAGTTGAGAAATATCTGTTATGATCTGAGCTGATGGCAACAAATGAAACATCTCTCCAGTTCTTTTGTGGGTGCAAACACATGTTATTATTGAGAGGGAATGTGAAGCAATTTACTTTTTCAGCCAAAATACTGCAGGTCCCTCATCAAAGTCACTTGGGAGACAGTTAATTACAGGGAATATTACTATATGAGAGACAGAGCTAAAAAATAATCAGATCGTGTGGAATTAGACAGAGACAGGTAATATTTGTGCAACCGCAACCGTTGAGACATGCAGCAGAGATCTCTGTCTTTGATTTACATACAAATGGAGAACACAGTATGTAAAATGGCATGAAAGCAGCCCACATATTTGTTTTTGAGGTTTGTCACACGCTGTAAGCTAAAATGTACAAATTAATAGTCAAAGCTCCTGGCTTTGTTGATGATTTCTCTCTATATGATATATTTCATACAACTATCCCTTCATGCTCATGTCACGTCTGAGCATATACAGTATATCTATCCAAACTACAGCTCCCGTCAAATCTACATTATGAGGTCATGAAATGTTAAAATGAGGCCATTCAAAGAATCATCAGACGAAAAAGGAAAGTGAAAGAAAACAGAAAGAATACTTTAAATGTACTGTCACTTTACAGCTCACGCTAACTTTACCTAAATGGTTTTTTATGTGCTGCCACTTTCAGTGTGCCAGCATTGTCAGGTTTGTACAAGTTCAACAGCCACACTGAAACACTTGCAAAACACTTTGTGACAGAACATGTGTGTTTTTTATATCCAGAGAAATTACCTGTGTTTAAAATGAAGCATTAAGAGCAGGATAGGATTGATACACTCTGAAATGACAGTGTAGCTGACGATACATCTTTGCACCTTTGTTCAAATTCTATCTAGTTGATGGGGATCAAATACCTGTGTGATAGTTCATCCAACACCCAGCCAGGCATGAGGACACAGGTCTGCAATTATATAGAGGAGATGCATGGAGGCGTAATGATCTCACAAAATCCAGATGAACCAGACACCAACACATTGTGTACTGGTGATTCATAACTGTGGAGAAACTAAACATGAACCCTGAAACACCACTGGTATCAACGCTATCTTCTTGTTCACCCTCCACTTGACAGAATAAACAGAAGTATCCTGCCCCCCACCCCCACGTAGGACACATGTTACAATTGTAATAGAGCCATAAAGAATTCCCTTCTCCATAAACTCTTCAGTGTGTTAAAACTGGAACACAGCCCAATGCCAGTGTGTGAGTTCAGCATCGACCCATTCAGAAAGCGTTCTCATTCCTGACCTGTTGCACCTTAATTCCACCCCGATCCGTGTCAATGAATGAATGCAATGAATGTAACACAAGTAAAGAAGAAGAGGAAATAAAAGGGTGTTGCTTGCTATGTATTGAATTTTTCTAAAAATAGTGTAGAACCATGGGTAAGTTCCCACCTTGTCTTTAGCACATAAATCATCTTGTCAGGTGTTTTCACAGGATATTAATTGTTCAAAAGTCATTCTTTATCTCTTAGCTGTTCGTCGAAGCAGGTTTAGGCTGTCTGTTCCCACCGACTCAGATTTTTCAAAAACTGAGGCATGTACTTTTGCTGTTTGATCCTTTGCTATTTCTTGGGGGACTCGTGACACACCACGTACAGCACCTTTATTTGCATAGGTGTTGGCATGCATAATGAAGCTCATTCACGCCAAAGTAGACTGACTTTATCTAAAGACATTACCGATTGGTTTATCCCGTTTGTCTGGTTTCAGCACTCCTTGTAACGAACATTTATTTCTGTCAGAATTCCCAGTGTCCTCTCTCATATTCTGATTGATTAATTCTGTTTTTCTGTCTGTCTATCGCTCCTGGTCTGGTGGTGTGTGCGTCACTCTGCGTGCCAGTCCAGGGCGTGGCTATCCCGACAGATCACTCTCTCATCTTGTCTCTTTTTGGTCTGCTAACCTGGACGTTATTGACTCATCATCTCAGCCACTTATATGCATCACCAAAACCGTTTCTCTTTATTCAGCATTGATTATTTTGGCTGCCTATTTAAGTGATGACATGCATGACTGTGGTCAGTTTCTTTGTGCTTTAATGGTTTCATCAGTCTGTGTTATAGTTTCGCAGTGACTTTTTTCAGGTAATTATTTCTTATTCAAGTTTTGACTTTATTGAATTTAAACTATTATCTCTCTGCTACTATCACCCCCCACCCCCTCCCCCCTTTACTTGTTTGGACAACCATGGTCAGCCCCTGGCCATACTTCTGCAGGTTATAATTAAACCCATGTGCCATTGTGTGGTGGCTGATCACCTGTTAGGCTTTGACTGTTTTATCTTTCTGTGCAATCACATCTCCAGCCTTTTGTGTATCTGAACTTGTGTAACATTATTGACCTTGTGACGTGATTAAACTTTGAACTTATTTCCTGGTATGAAATTCCTCAGGTGGCTTTGTTGGTGGAACAACCTAATTCCAGTGTCTGCCCACATTCCTTCTACTAAGGCTACATTGGCAAGAAATTAACAATGTTAGTCAATGTTGTGTGAGTGAGAAAAAGAAATTAAAAAAATAACAGAATTGATGTAACTCCCTTTAACGGGAGAAAGAGAAAGAGAAAATATAGTCAGCAGTCCAGGTCTAGCGCAGCTTATCTAGGTTTTTAGTCTGCTCTTACATAAGGTAAGGGTGTCTGCCCCCCGGACCAAGGCTGCAAGGACATCCCAGAATAAAGGAGCCAGATAGCTGAAACTTCTGCCTCCTGTTCTACTCTTACAGAGCTGAGGGGTTACCAAAAGTCCATTATCCTCAGACTGAAGAGGCCTGCGAGGGTAATACAATTGTAAGAGATCTTCAATGTAAGACATGACAGTGAAATCTTTGTATGTAATCATGAGGATCTTGAATTTTATTCTAGATTTTAGTGGGAGCCAACGTAAGGATGCCAGGACTAGAGAGATGTGCTCTTTCCTCCCAGTTCGAGTCAGTCAGCGGGCAGCTGCATTCTGAGCTAATTTTAAAATTCTAATAGAGGGTCTTGAATAGCCAGATAGTAAGGAATTACAGTAATCTAATCTAGAAGTAAAAAAAGGCATGAATGATGTTTCTGCATCATTATAGGGTTAGAAATATTTAATTTTAGCAATGTTTCTTCAATGAATGAAGGCTGTCTGAAACACAGGTTTATTATATTATATTATATTATATTATATTATATTATATTATATTATATTATATTATATTATATTATATTATATTATATCCTGATCAAAAATAACTCCCAAATTCCTGACATGATTAGTAGATGTTAAAGCAATGTTTTCTAAATGAATTACAGTACTAGAAAAATCATCCCTAAGGTGTTTTGGATCAATAATAACTAATAACAGTTTTATCAGTGTTGCAGAGCATCCAAGACTTAATATCCCCAAGGCAAGTCTCAAATTTTAAATAATTGGTTAGACTTCATCCATCCATTTTCTGCCGCTGTATCCGCCATAGCAGGTCATGGGGAACTGGAGCCTATCCCAGCTGGCATAGGGCGTGAGGCGGGGGACACTCCAGGCACGACGCCAGTGCACCGCGGAGCCACACACATAGGCAGACGACCACGCACACACACACACACACTCAGTCCTACGGGCAATTGGGGACCGGCCAATTAACCTGAAGCGCACGTTTTTGGAGGTGGGAGGAAACCGGAGAACCCGGAGAGAACCCACGCAGACACTGGGAGGATATGCAAACCCCAGAAAAGATCCTGGAGGTACTCGACAACTAAGACTGTCATTCTGAAGATTTATTATTTACACAAACACACTATAATCGGGTGATAGATATGATCTAAACCATTTTAATGCTGAGTTTTCAAGGCCTGCATCATCTTTTAATCTCTTCAGAAAACTGTTGTGATCTACATTGTCGAAACTGTCTAAAACAGAAGACCTTTTTCTGGTGCTATTGAATGGTCATTTATAAATCTTAAATTGCAGTCTTTTTACTGTAATTTGTTTCCATCATACATGGTGAGGATTGTGACAGAAAAGACATCCAGCTTAAAAACTGCCGCGGAACCACACAGAGACAGACAAACACGCACGCTCACACTCACACACTACGGGCAATTTGGAACGGCCAATTAACCTGAAGCGCAGCACACTTTAAATTCCATAATTAATATGTTATACAGCTCGTGCTCCAGAGCAGATAGCTAATTTCTCATGTAAGGAGGACTTCAGGAGCATCTCCTCTTCACTCATCTCCCCGACAAACATTTGAATCAAACCGTGCCTCTCTATAGAAACACAAACATCAGAACTTTTTGTGTAACAATACTTCAGACAGACAGACGTTGGAAAAAAAAAACACAACTTCCATGCTCAAGGTTAAAAAAGCTGATGAAATGGCCTTATTTTTTATTTACCAGGTTGTATTGGAACTCTACTTAAGTGAATGCAAAGCACATCTGAGTAGATTAAATACAATGAATACATTATTCAAAATGAAAGTAATATGATAAATTCATTGTCAACAAAAAATGTCATGAAAACAAAAGAAGAAAGGCTTCATTGTCCTTGTTAATGTTTAATGGGGTCTGACTTCACTCTAGTGGACAAATCCTATAGCATATTAAAGTCCACTTGCAAATATTCACAAAGCACAAACATTTAAGGTCGAGTGTGTTTAAGGTAAGGTCCATTATGCCACAGAGCTGGTTATTCCTGGTTGAATGTAGTGACATGATACAATCAGTAAGGTCAAACAGCTGATCTCATCAGACTTAAGCTAGTTTACAGGCAGACTGGCTGAGGCTTTGACCTGTTGGCCTCTACACGCTGCCAAACAGTCTCATCACACCTGACTCTCTGTTACACGTTTCACACAAAAGGCCCAGTCGATCAACACAGCACACACACCTTTGTTGTACCTTGAGCAGTATGGTGTGTTGATGAATGTCCACATTGAATGACTAAATTACACACATTTCTGGCAGATTTGAATCGTTTTATGAAAATAACCAAATAATGTTATTTAAAATGTATCATTTCTCACTAGCTTGTTGCTCAACATCAATAGGATTGCATGCCATGTCACAAGACGATCATTTTTGCAATTTCCTAAAATCAGAAATAGGTTACTGAACGAGACATTTTGTTCATCAGGCTGCAGCTTTTTGAAATGTCTGAATGCACAACTGGTTAGAACCTGAGCAAGAAGTGATTTCATGAATGTACTAATATGATCCTTGACCCCTGGAGCACACTAAGTTGCCGAACAGTTGAATTAGTGTAATAGGACTAAAGTCTAAACATCGTACCACCAATAAGCCCATTACTTCCCAGTGTGTTTTGTGCTGAGTTTGGCTGCGTTCTCGAGCTCAGGAGAGATCATGGCTGCTCACATGGCCAAAGTGCAACACGTTTTTAATCCTGAACTGGTGTTTTTGTGTTTTTTATGCATTAAACATCTTTAAATCTTATTTTATAATTAAGGAATTCGTATGAATTCCCAAATACATATTTTCCAAGTTAAAAAGCATGAAAAAGGACTATAATTTCAGTGATATTTGTTTATAAAAATATTTTTATTTGAGCTTTCACATTCAGTCAAAGCACCACAGGTGTAACATTCTCTTTGGATAAAGTGGATGAACAAAGAAAAGGAGGAGAAAATAGACTGCTTTTTATAATGTTTCCTTTTCCAGCTCCTCTTTTTTTCCATAATTTCTTTCATCTGTCCATTCAGTGCACATCTCACTCTCACACATGCAACAAACACCCAAGAATGCTTTTTCCAATTTTCTTCCATTTTCCACCTCCTTGGTGTAAAGCCTCTTCCACAGCAAACATTTGACTTTCTCAACTCCCCTACTTTGCTCTTTCTTCCTCTTTAGCATGCTCCAGACTGTAGGACAGGTTGAAACTGTCCTGCCATGCACACATCCTCCTGTTTTTGACGGACAATGCGCTGGATGGCAGGTGGCAGGCCTCGGGGGTTCCTAGAGAAGACAAGGGAATAGCCATCCTCACAGCTGCCGTCATCCTTCAGGGTGCGGCAGGCATAGGTGATAGCATAGTTGTCGTAGTCAGTGTCGATCACCCAGTAGTTGTCACCTGGTTGGAGAGAAAGATGTTGGAGATGTTAGAATGTTTGTAGTGAAATAAGGAGATAAAATATGAGGGCTGTGTGTGTGCATAGCTGACCTCCACTGGACAAGTAGCTGGCCAGTCCCTGATAGTTCATGAACATCTTGCCAGGAATGGTTGGGTCGGGGACAGAGTACTGAGCAGCCATGTCAGCACACACAACCCAAAAGCTACACCACATCAAAACAAACACACACATCATCATTAAAGTTAGAGATATGGCAATCAGCAAACAATCCTGTTATTTTTTAAGTTGAATAAACTTTGCAATCTTCTAAGTTCTTAAATTTTTTTTGTTGCCTATAATCTTGTGCGTGCAAATCCACTTCTAATTTTACATATCCCAGTGAAAACTCCCCTTTTGGCTGAATGCACTTCCTGTCTTAAATGTTAATGTGAACTGCAGCAAAACCTGAGATCCTTTCTTAAGTTTTAAATCTGACCAGCTCTTTCTCTGGACCAAGCTGACCCTTTGCCCTAACAGCAGGGGTTTCAAGAGATGCCTGCTGTTTTGCTGGTTTTAATGAATTATATAACTTCAGACAGCAGAAAAACTTTATCATCCCTACTTGGCTCTATGACGTACCCAAACAGAGTTACACGCCCTTTGGAAGAGGCAGTCATGGAACCGTCATCATCGATGGTGTACTCTGCTGAGATGTTGTCCTGCAGGAACAGGCCCTCTGGATCTTTCTTCTGCAGTGCGTACCACTTTCCTGCATACTGCAATGGAGAAGCAGGAGGTCAGGAACTAGTTATTTTTTGTCAACATGTATGTTTGTTTAATAAACTTTCATTTCACTCACCCTCTTGGGATCAAAGTCCTCTTTGACGGTGAAGCTGTCGACGTTGCATGATGCAGACTGACAGCGTTCTACACAGGACAGCAAAACCAGAAGCAGGGCCAACTCTGAGGATCCCATTCTACAAAAATCATAGGTGTCAGTGTTTCAGGGCCGGACAAGCTATGAAATTTTGTGTACTTGGCTACTTAAAACTGTGTTGTTACTTGAGAAAATCGCTTGTATACTATAATATACAATAAAGTCATTAAAATATCATACCTATGCTGAAGTTCAGAAGAGTACTTTCAATGTATTCTGAATTAAAATGTCTTTTTTGATATCAGTAGCTCACAGAATGTAAGTGTAAACTTTTCACAAAACCTGATCTCATTCTTTCTACCAATTACTTCTCATTTTATTTAAACAAATCCCTGAATAAGTAACTAGAAGGTAATCAATCTCCAAAAAGGGACAATCTCAGAAACATACCTGTTTTTTCAGCAAAGCAACAGTTATTATGATGCTACTAGTGAGCGTGGTTATATCCAGCAGATTGGGTTTTGCCTCTGAAGCAGCCTTTATATAAGGACTCTGCAGACAGGCTTATGGCTGATTTTCATTGCTTGGAACTAAATAAGGTTCTTAAATCTAGAGATAATCCTGTTGGGTTGAAATCCTTACTGTAATCTGGCTTCTATGTTCAAGGCTGACCAAGAGTTACTATAAAAACAATTGCACCTTTATGTAACTGACTGGAAACATACTGAAATAGGCCCATGAATATCCAAAGAGATACACGCACAAGCTAAATCAGAATACCGGTATATATCATGCATAGGTAAACACACAATGGAGAAGAACTGTAAAACACTTCTAAAATGATACTTTCTGAAAATTAAGTTTCACTTACTTTTATGTGACAACATTTTTTGGGACAAACAGATTATTACATCCCGCTTCAAAGCGGTGATGTATTGTAGTTCTCAGCGTTCATATGTTTGTTCATTAGTATGTCCACCGAATATCTTCCCTACCGTTGCAGATAGAAAGATGAAACAAAAAACACATTACTCGGGCGGCAAAGGGGATGAAAATGAGATGCTGATCTTGACCTTGAGATAACTAAGTCAAGGTCAAATTTCAACTTTTGTACACTCACAACCAGATAAGACAGAAAGACGAGGGAGAAGGCTGGTGTGAGTAAGACCGTAGATCAAAGCTAGTGTTTTGATCTATGATGGTAGGTCAGAGCACTAGCTTTGATCTTTGACCTATGCAAGTAGGTCACGGTAGATAGATAGATAGATAGATAGATAGATAGATAGATAGATAGATAGATAGATAGATAGATAGATAGATAGATAGATAGATAGATAGATAGATAGATTGATTGATTGATTGATTGATTGATTGATTGATTGATTGATTGATTGATTGATTGATTGATTGATTGATTGATTGATTGATTGATCCCGGAGGAAATTGTACATAACCACTGCTCAGGCATTACATAGTGAATAAATACTGGATAAACACCAGGAGAAAAAGAAACACTGACATCACAGGACATACCACAAGACATACACTACACTAACAGACATATGCAGCATGAACAGGACATATACTAAACTATAACTAAAATATAAACAGTATAAAATTAAAATATTAACAGTATAAAATTAAATTAAAATATAAACAGTATAAAATTAAAATATAAATAGTATAAAATTAAATTAAATCCATTTAACCACGTGCTGACCTTGCCACCTCCACCCCGCTTCTCCTGAGAGAGTCATTGTACCCCCTGATGGCACGGGGCACGAAGGAGGACCTCAGTCTCTCTGTGGAGGCGCTGTGTGACAACAGTCTGCCGCTGAAGGTGCTTCTCTGCTGGGAGAAGGTGGTGTGCAGGGAGTGGCTGGTGATAGCCTTAACTTTAGACATGATCCTGCTCTCCAGAACTGTCTCCACAGAGTCCAGGCTCAGCCCGACCACTGAGCCCGCTCTGCGGATGAGTCTGTTAAGACGGTCCATATCTCTTTACCTGGCCCCACCACCCCAACACACAATGGCGCATGACAGCACACTGGAGACTACGGACTGATAGAACATGAGAAGGAGCTTAGGACAGATGTTGAAGGAGGCCAGCCTCCTCAGGAAGTACATCCTGCTCTGCCCCTTCTTGTACACACAGTCCGAGTTGAGTGACCAGTCCAGTCTGCTGTCTAGCTGCAGTCCCAGGTACTTATAGTGTCCTACCACCTCCACCTCACTGCCCTCGATGATCACTGGCTGTGGAGAGGGAGGTGCCCGCCGGAAATCCAGCACCATCTCCTTCATCTTGGAGACGTTGAGCTGGAGCTGGTTCTGTTGGCACCACTCCATGAAGTCAGCCACCAATTCCCTATACTCCCCCTCATCACCCTCCCACATACATGCCACAATCGCAGTGTCATCGGAATACTTCTGTATGTGGCATGTATTTTGAATTCAGGGGTGTCGCGAGATGTTGCAGTCTGTGACTGTATTTGTTCTATTTGAGATTACTATGGTCATGATACACAAATACATCAAAAATACTTTTCTGTATTAACAAGCTAGTGATTGGTAATATTCAAATTTACCCACTAATGTTTTGTTGAGGAACAGAATAGAATTTGACATAATTATTAAAGTGGTTGCAGTAATTAATCAGTTCATGTGATGTGGTAAATTTATCCTTGACCCCACATACCTTTTCTTACTCCAGATAAAAAGTTCATTGTTGCAGACATAATTACTTTTTGGTGTTTTTTTTGTCATGAAGCTAAATGCGGTTGTGGAGTTTCAGCCACTCCCTACTGAAAGGCATCTCATTGTCACAAAACATTCCCACTGAATGGGCTCAACCATCTCCCATGCAGCTGGCTTAATCAAAATATACGTGTACAAACTCATCTTCTCTTCTGTGTTTTGCAATCAAATTGTAACATTTATCACAAGATTTAACTCATATTCCCAAGTGACACCCGAGGCTTTAACAAATACCTGGAACAACCATCCCACATCATTCTATCAGGCTTCTATGCAAGGGAAACTTTGTTCATTACACAATACAACAAAAAGAATTACAAAAACAAATTTAAAAAATGGCGATATTTTAGTTCATTTGGCTCCAAAAAAGCTGGCAATTAGCTAGGAAGCTAACATCTTATATAGCGGAATTAAAAGACAATATACTGTATATATAAAAAAAATACTTTTTGACATGTTTACCAAGTAAAATATTAAGGAATCCAGCCGTTTCATTTCCATGAATAAATGATAGGTAATGTATACCGACTGCATGGGCTGTATTGTCCACTGCATTTGGTGATTATGTGACATTTTTGTGTCCATTCCTTGGTTTTGATGGTTTACAACGTAACATTACAGCCTGAAAAGCCAAGTGGATGCCATGTAGAATCAGATTAGCACTAATGTGAAAATAAGTGGAGGAGCAGTGTCGGCCATTCAGGTACGGCCTCCATCCTCGGGACTTCTCATAGTCTTGACGGTCGGGTTTTCCTACAAATAAGGAAGACGTATTTTGAATGGGATCAGAATGTCACTTTGTGTGTGACTTTTATCAGGATTACATAAAAGTGCTCAATGGATTTGAAACTTGGTTGGAAGATGAAAAGGAATATGAAAAAGAAAAACCCATTAATAGTTTGGTCGGGTCTACACTTATTATTATTTGTGGCTTTTTCTTCAACATAGCAATTTTTTTTTCACTATTACACATGAAGTGCGAATTATATTTTCAACAAAAATTATATGAATGTTTCATGTGTAGCAATGAAGAAGCTCCTATATGTAAATACAGTTAAGGTTTCAATAAAGGAATTTGGAGTCCTGGGTATATGCTCTTCTAAATATCACGCTAGTTGTTTTAATCCATCCATCCATCCATCCATCCATCCATCCATCCATCCATCCATCCATCCATCCATCCATCCATCCATCCATCCATCCATCCATCCATCCATCCATCCATCCATCCATTTTCTTGTAGACGACAACTGTAATCATCTTGTCTGTCTTGTGGGTCACAAGTGTTGCTAGAGCTGCTGACTGTGGGCGAGAGGCAGGGTCCACCTCGCGTGCTTCACCAGAGCATAGCAGGGTCACTAGAAAGACAAACAACCATTCGTGCACACACTCATACACAAACCCACAAAAGCCAGGAGAGCAGTCAGCACACTATCCCAGCCGGCAGCACTTACTCACCTACAAAGGTGACCCAAAACATGCAGCTTGGTCATACTGGTCAAGGCAAATTGTCTGTTGGTGTGTGTGTGTGTGTGTGTGTGTGTGTGTGTGTGTGTGTGCATGTGTGTGTGTGTGTGTGCACACATTTGTCTTTCATGTGGTGCTATGTAGAAATGGCGTCTTACTCGGTATGTGCCCCACCTTTCGCCCGTAGCCTTGTGGGATGGGCTCCAGCAGGCACGTGACTCACGAGACAGATAAGTGGCTGCAGACGAGACGAATGTGAGATGATTGTGATTGTCTCGTATACTGTACAAGAAAATGGGTGGGTACAGTCTAAATGAAACACAAACAAGATCACTTTACATGGATGGATCATAAAATTTTTTAACAAATCTATCTAGAACGCATTCTCTTGTGTTTCCTGAACAAGAGTTATCACAGAAAGCAAAGAGGGAAATGAATGGCTGGCTAACAAGAGTCTAAATCTCCACATTAGTTGTACTGACTTACTTCTGCGTTCTGCCAATTTATTTTTTGTTGTTGTCCTGGCTTGCTATATTGTCATTGATATTCCTTGTCATTCATTCATAGTTATTCATATTTTTTGTAAATTTATCTTTTTAATCGTGTGTAAAGTCCTGAGGAGAGACCTGACCAGTCCAACGAAGGCCAAACAGGTAGACTTTAATGCTGTTGACCAAGGTGAGGCAAGTGTGTACTAGAATAAGGTTCTGCTTCCCTCTTGTGGTCAGAATTAACATTGCCTTTGTTGTAGAGGTTGTCAGTCATCCAAGTCGAGCTAAATTAAGAATGAATGAATGAATGAAGCATTCTTTGAAGCAGCTGACTCAGCTAATTCATATGCATTCAATACTTTCAAATGGAACATGCAATGTCTCCCCCTCAAAGCTGAATCACCATGATTTTGCAAACTTCCAGAAACTTGCTTCAGAGGTGGAGATGCAAGGAAGATTGCAAATTGTCTGTTAGAGTATGACATCTGCTTTAAGACTTTTCTTTGCTCGATGCCAGTTGCTGTATGCTTTCCTTTTTAGGAAGATGCTGATGTTGATTCACTTACCTCAGATACTACAGCACTGTTTCACCTGACCTCTTCTGGAGTGGACGATAAGATGTCACTACAAGCCAATATTCAGCTGAAGTCCCGAGCTCATGGACAGTTCTAGAACTTTTTCACAGAGGAAATATACATGGGGGTACGTGTGACCTCCTCGCCTGCTTTATTCAGCTCCACTTATTAATGTTCATCGGCCTTTTCCACATTAAGTCCAAGGACCGTTCCTCCATGACTGATGATCATTTCGAAGTGTGCTTAAGAATGGCTGGCTGGCTTCAGACATTTGTCCACTCAGATGGCGAGATCCACAAGGTTATCACAAAGGTCGAAGGTAGTCGCAAGTGGTATCCTTGACGCCATCAATGCCACTGATGCCTTGATGCCATCCTTGATGGACTCTGAGAGTCCATTGGTATGCTATATAGCTATACTGGTATATGTATATCTACAGTATATACCGACATCATTGTACTTTGTGTACACACACACAGACACAGACACACACGGAGAGACACACACAAAGACACATAGGCTCACACACAGACAGGCAGAAAGGCACATACACGCACGCACGCATGCACGCACGCACGCACACACACACACACACACACACACACACACACAATAATCTATTATAGTGGAAGCAGATTATCTATTTGACCTTTTGTTGAAGGTGTTTATGGAGCCTCGTAATAGACAGGCCCCCTGCTCTGAATGAAAGGATTAACCAAACAACATTTCCCTTTCCCCTTTCACTTTGTGTTGGTTTGTTGGTGTGTGTACCATCCGTTGAATATTATATTAGTGGTGTAGCCAGCTTTACTTTCTCAGCCCTTTCAAGATATCAACCATCTCTACCTTAAATATAATGAAAGACATCAAAGTCATCTATGGGGAAAGGCACAGCAGCCAGATTGCATTCAAGACTGTATATGGAGAAAGATGGAATTGAGGTGATGAGATAATCATCTAGTGTCCTAAGTAAAAAGGGCTTAGGTCTTGTTTAATAAGTACTTAAAGGGCTTGCACACACCATTGTTGTGTGTGTGAGTAAGAGGCAGAATTATATAGAAGATAATGTTTTATCTTCTATATAAAATATAGTCTGGCAATTAAAATGTGGAGAAAAAAAATCATATCTCCTTTAGCATTTCTGCAACAAATATTTAACCACAATGCATACTGTTTGGTAAATGGTTTCAATAATAATAATAATAATAATAATAATAATAATAATAATAATAATAATAATAATAATAATAGTAATAATAATAATAATAATAATAAAATAATAACAGAAACACTATTATAGAAGGGAAATGATGTCTTTATGGTTTAAATACCCAAATAAAGTTTTTTTGTAGAAAGTGTTTGATCCTTGTTGTTTATTTTTCTTTAATTCAGTTTCATTCATGTATTTAAATAATTTTATAAGGAAGCTAGATAAAGAAGGAAGTGGAATTTCCTGAAAATTCAGCTGTGCGGTGAAAAGCAACATCAATACCAGAATTTGTTTTGCATGGTAAAATTTGCAATAGAATTGAATTTAAGACTATAAGTGCTGTTACACAGGTACACTGACTGCACTGATGCCGACTGCAGACTGGATCATATGTCCCACTTATTCTTTACTCATTGATCACCTGACAAGTTTAGCATAGGTAGATCCCTGCTAACCTTCAGCTCTATCTGCTGATGACAGAAGGATTGTTCAGATTCAGCCCTCTGCTCTCTCCTCACCGTACTCCCTCTCTCAGTCCACTCATCCACTTGAGGATTCTTTTTACCTGCTTTTGAATGTGTGTGCTTCTGTTTTCCCCCTTTGCATGTACCTGGGTAAGATGTTCAATTTCTTTATGGGATAATCTCACATAAATTACATGCATTATTTTAGTTATTCTTTTTGTCTAACATTTGTACTCTGTGAAGTTGGAGACATCTCTTTTGGAGCTACATCACTGAACTGAAGTGGGAGAAGGCAGGAGTGTTTGAGCGAACAAGACAAGGGGGGGACGATGGGTGCGCGACAAGAAGATGTGGAAAAGTTCCTCAAAGGGAACCCTGCATTTGCTAAGAACTACTTTGACAAGAAGATGAGTGCTGCCTCCATATCAAAGGTGTCAGGACTTCCAGAAAAACAGATTGACTTCAACCAGTTCTATGAGCTCAGTCAGGTAAATTTCATTGTTTCAATACCTGTTAATCAAATGCTATAGAAAAGGTTGCAGTAGATGACCTGATGTCCTGTAATACTTTCTCTCCTTTTCAAGTTTGAAGAAAGCCAAATCATGTATGACTTGATCAAAGACATGCAAGAGAATATTAATATGGAAAAGGTGGTGTTTAAGATCCTGAAGAGAATCAGTGCACTCATTCACGCGGACCGCTGCAGTTTGTTCATGTACCGGCAGCGGAACGGCATCGGAGAACTCGCCACCAGACTCTTCAATGTAAACACAGAGGCACAGCTGGATGACTGTGTGGTGCCACCAGATTCTGAGATTGTCTATCCATTGGACTTGGGAATAGTTGGTCATGTGGCCCTGACAAAGAAGGTTGTTAATGTGAAAGATGTCACAGAGGTAAGTGGGCTGAAATACATTGATATGATTTACATTGACAATAAATTCAGAATGGTGTCATTAGTGACACCACAAAAAGATGATGTCACAGACTCCAAATTCTACACCTGACCACTTGGTAATAATTCAACATTTATCTTCTTAACAGTTAAATTTGAATCTTACACAATTTTTGATATCACTTCTAAAAAATAAGATAGGTGAGGGAGTAAGGATTTCCATTTAACTCAAAGAGTGAATGTGAGTTAATCTGCCCAAAGTGTTCATATGCAGACAAATTCAAACTACACTAGGTCCAGTCTCCATGTAAAATATCACCATTGATACTAAGGTAGGGCTGCCCTACCCAGAGAGCAGGAGTAAGAGTCAGTCTGTTCCATAGTCAATAAGTGTCACAAGTGAAACTTAACTTTCATAGAGTGTGTCACCATTACCTTAACATGATCTGCTTCCATTAGGCAAATTAGGCAATTTCATAAAGCAGATTTTTTCAACAATTTGGTGACAAAATTGAGCAAAAAGATGACAGGCATGTAGCTGAAGCATATGATGGCTGGCCTCTATGTTTGCAAAGGAAAATCCATGACTTCCATTGACAGCTGCCAAATTGACTTTTGGCAGTTGTCAATGGCAAGTCCGAATGCTATATTTTTATGTATTACATATCCCTACGATTCAATCAAAGTTATAAAGAGAAGCTAGAAACACACATCCCTACATGTAGGGATGTAGGGAAGGTTTTAATCTCCTTGGCAGACATAATCCATTTATTTCCAGATCCCATCAGCCTCTGCTCTAGCTGTGGATTAAATGCCTCTGGCATTTAGTCAGCAGGAATATAAAACAGATCAAAATTAGTTTACTTTACACTGCCTCCACGCAGCATGTCCATAGAATGTCTTAGTATCAGGCTACTGATTGCTTGAGAGTTAACATGAATATTTTTTAAATATTGAACTAATTATATGTTGTTCCAATTTTAAACCAGTTAGATTTTAAACAATTTTAAACAAGTTAGAATACATGTATTGTGTTTTAACTTGTATAAATGTGGCATCTCCTTGTTAAAAATCAATAAATCACTGATCGCTCACAATTATCTGTGTACAAAGCGTGAACGTGAATGTGTGTGGCCCTATGATGAACTGGCACTTGTTGGGGGTGTACCCCAACAAGTGCTAAAGACAAAGGATTATGGTAGAAAAGAAAAATGAATAAATTGTTGACAACGACAAAAAATCATTAAGTCTATTACAGCAATTACAATGAATTATGTCAAGTACATGGCTGCAAGTTCTGTGTGTGTTTTATGTGTGTTTAAATGTATATTTTTTATATACTGAAAACATATATCTTTTGTTTTTTAGAGCCAATACTTCAGTTCATTTGTCGATGAGTTGACAGATTACACAACGCGGAATGTTCTGGCAGCGCCCATCCTCAATGGCAAAGACTTGGTGGCTGTGATCATGGCTCTAAACAAGACCACAGGACCACATTTTACTGCTGAGGATGAAGATGTGAGTCTGAAAACACACAAGCATCATTGCACAAAAAACACAAAACAGAAAAATGATGTTTAAACCCATGTGTCAATCTCAACCACAGCATTTAATGTAGAATTTGATTTTTATTTAACTTCTGAAAGGAATTCTGTTAAGAATTTTAGAGTTAATACTCTTACCTGTATTGATATATCTAAAAACATGTAGCCTACTCTAAATGAGTAACTATGGATATGAGAGATTTGTCTTTAACCCGTGAATGTTGGATTGTGTTGTTGTTCACGTGTCAACAGTGTGACCTTTAAAAATTAGCTTATAAAGTCACCACATATAAAGATGTCATCTCAATTAGAAACTAGACATCACATGGGGAGTGTGAAATTCCACTAAGTCTGCTAATTTTATTTGTTTATTTATTTGTTTATTTTTTGGACATGTTATTACAACAAACTTCATCACCTCCATCTCACTTGCAACATCCGAAAAAAAAAAGGGTTTATGGGTAGAAGCACTTGTTCCCTATTATTATTGTACATAAAGCAATAGTACCATGGGAGTTCGACAATCATAATATCCTTTTCTATGAACAAATACACATAAAGTTTGTAATCATATTTATCATTATTAGTTTGATACTTATTTACAAAAATTACATTACAAGTATTCACTAATGTTGCTTTTCTTAATGGTCTAATTATACAAGACATTTTAAAAAGACCAATAAACTAATATTCTTGTTCACAAGTCTGGAATTTTACTTGGATACAAATCATACTCTGACATGACCAGATCTTATCCTTTATGTTATTTAGACACTGCAATGCAATCAATATCCATTGCTTTCTTTTCTGGTTTTTGTCCATTCAGCTTTTTTTAAAGTATCTCAAAATTGCCACTTTGAACTTGAAGATTTTCCACCTGAGTTACCTCCACAATTGTGAGACACGCAAAGGACAGGTGAGACGCCATCCTGCATGTTTCACTGAAAGCTGGACATTATTGTAATTATTTGAAGTCAAAGGCATATACAGTACACACACACGCACACACACACACACACACACACACACACACACACACACACACACACACACACACACACACACACACACACACACACACACACACACCACACAGACCAAATTGTTGACTTCTGTGTTATGTCTCCTAGTTGCTGCTGTGGTCTGCCAACAAAGTGTTTGAAGAGCTGACAGACATTGAGCGACAATTTCACAAAGCCTTGTACACAGTCCGAGCCTACCTCAACTGTGACCGCTACTCTGTCGGCTTACTAGACATGACAAAAGAAAAGGTAGAGTTGTTCTTCTTTTTTGTGTAATATCATAAATTCTGTGTTCATGCATTTAGCATAAAATGCTGAAACTAAATAAAAATGCTTATCTTCTCACAGGAGTTCTTTGATGTCTGGCCAGTGCTGATGGGAGAGCAGGCACCTTATGCTGGTCCTGTCACTCCTGATGGCAGGGTATCAATTTATTGTATTTATCTGTCGACAGATAATGAATACATACTTGACAGAACCTTGTGTTCTTTTTTTCTAATTTAATACCAGTGGATCTGCTCTATTTTTTCCCCACAGGAGGTAAATTTCTACAAAGTCATTGATTACATATTGCACGGAAAAGAAGATATCAAAGTAATACCGTAAGAGAATCTTTTACTTTTGTATTTTCAATTAGTGTTACAACAAGTAATCAACGTTTTAGTAATTTATAGATCAAGTTAATCAGTTTGGATAAAATGTGTTCTCATACTTGTTGACTTTCTCATTACTCATGCAGCAACCCCCCTCCTGATCACTGGGCCTTGATTAGCGGTCTGCCTACCTATGTTGCTGAGAGTGGATTTGTGAGTTTCTACACATACTCCCGACATCATAAGCTGTTGAATAATTTAGGACCAATAAAAAGTATTTCTGCATCATCCTTCTGAATTTGGTTTGCTCCTGCTTCTCAGATTTGTAACATCATGAATGCAGCTGCTGATGAGACATTTCAATTTCAGGCAGGTGACACACTCGCTGTGAATGTAAAGCTGCCACCGCCACCACGAGACAGACTTTCATACCGTATCATGTGTTTTTGCAGACCGAGCCACTTGATAACAGTGGTTGGACCATAAAAAATGTTCTTTCACTGCCAATTGTCAACAAAAAAGAAGAAATAGTTGGTGTGGCCACGTTTTATAACAGAAAAGATGGAAAGCCTTTTGATGATCAGGATGAGCAGCTCATGGAGGTATTATGAACCATCCCACATTTAAATGTGCTTTTTGTGGATGTTTTAGACAGTCATTAGACAGTCTTTCCAAATGACACACATGTTTTTTATGATCCTTTTTCCTCAGGCTTTGACCCAGTTCCTGGGCTGGTCCGTTTTGAACACAGACACTTACGACAAGATGAACAAGCTAGAGAATCGGAAAGATATTGCTCAGGACATGGTGCTCTACCATGTCAAGTGTCGGGACGATGAGATTCAGAATATCCTTGTAAGTACTTTATACTAAATAGATGTCAGAACTTAAGTCATGTCAAATTTTTGTATCCAGGAAGATCCCATATATTAAGTTTTTTATTTGTCAGTTATTTGGTGAATTTATACTTAGATCATCACTGATTTTTTTTTTTTTTTAAATTTGTTAGAACACCAGAGAGGTCTATGGCTGTGAAGCCCATGAGTGTGAAGAGGAGGAACTCCTAGATATCTTGGTAAGATTTAAACCTGTTGAATTTATGTTCAACATATTGCATTTTTCTCAAAGGTAGCTCTCATAATGTGTTCATTATTTTTTATGTCTGCCAGTGCCATGGATGTGATCTTTTATTTATTTATTTTTTATCTTATTCTCCTTTTGTTTCTCATTAGAAACAAGATTTACCCCCGCTGGTCAAGAAATTTGAGATCTATGAGTTCCGATTTTCAGATTTTAATTGCACAGAGATGGACCTGGTGAAATGTGGCATCCAGATGTACTATGAGGTTGGGGTGGTCAAGAAGTTCCAGGTCCCTCAAGAGGTGATCTAGACACCCAATATATTCCAGCTAATAGTATGATCACTGAACACTGGGCCTGGTGGAGTTACCAGTTGTCTCTTCTCAGGTACTGGTTCGGTTCATGTACTCAGTCAGTAAAGGCTACAGAAGAATCACCTACCACAATTGGCGCCACGGATTCAATGTGGGACATACCATGTTTGCACTCTTAACGGTATTGCTCTTTCATGTTTTTTGGAAGATTCCGTTCCATTACGTTTCAATGCCTGGGAGCCTAAAATAGTGAAACTACACATATTTTCGATTTCTTCATTTTGACCACTATGTCTGTGTCTTGGCTCACACAGACAGGAAGGCTGAAGCGGTATTACACTGATTTGGAAGTCATGGCCATGATAACTGCAGGCTTCCTCCATGATATTGATCACAGAGGCACCAACAACTTGTACCAAGTCAAGTAAGTGATGCTGGGAATTTTTCCATTTCTGCATAGAAAAACACATCTCACTACCAGTGTTCACCAATGTATACATGGAAGCAAATCAATCCAAAATTATCATGCTTTCCCACATGATTAACCATCACCTTCTAGTGGAATGCATAAGATTTGATGCCTGTTGTCAGAGACTATTGCACATCAAATGTGCAAAAGTGTTTGTGTGTGTGTGTGTAAAATTTAAATGAGACTACATGGCATAACACTTCAGAAAATAAAATAGAACACAGGAAATATGATAAAAGAAGCACTGGAGGAAAAAATAAAAGATGAGTGGGCAATATTTAAGCTTTATGTAGGAATTAGTGGAGAGCATTTTTAATGGAAAATTGCAATATACACTTTTGAGTCAGTGGGAACGAGGAAGAGTCATGAAATAAGATGTTGTTGACCCTGCAATGAACTGGTGACCCACTCAAAGTCATCTGGGATACACTTGGATACATTTAATTCTGCTCACACTAAAGAGTTTTTAATTATGTCAACAGATCTGGTAACCCTCTGGCCAAGCTACATGGGTCCTCCATCTTGGAACGACATCATCTGGAGTTTGGAAAATTCCTTTTGGCTGATGAGGTGAGAACTAGTTGAATTGTAGATTTCAGAAATCTCTTTGTAATGACATCCTCAACACCTTAACTACAACCGATGGTCATCTCTCTTCATCTGCAGTCACTGAATATCTACCAGAACCTTCACAGGCGACAGGTAGACCATGTGATTCATCTTATGGACATCGCCATCATCGCCACTGACCTAGCTCTTTATTTCAAGTCAGAAAAATCTCCTTCTACTCTACTTTGTCAGTGATTTAAAAGTACTTGATAAAATGTAATCCCTGTCATAAATTACTAGGAAAAGAACAATGTTCCAGAAGATTGTGGATCTTTCACACACTTATGAGGATGAGAAGAAGTGGGTTGAGTTCATGTCTCTGGAAACAACAAGAAAAGAAATTGTAATGTGAGTAAAATCAGACTACATTGTTTTCTGTATGATTTTTGTGTTTTTTTAAAGTTATTTTCTATTTTTCTGATCCCCTATATCCTTTTCATTACAGGGCAATGATGATGACCGCATGTGACTTGTCAGCAATCACCAAGCCTTGGGAAGTGCAAAGCAAGGTGACAACCACAACAACAAGACCACTCTGTGACTTCCTACAGATTTTGACTTATGTGTCTCTTTCAGGTTGCCTTGTCTGTAGCAGCAGAGTTTTGGGAGCAGGGTGACTTGGAGAGGACAGTCCTGGAACAGCAGCCTATTGTGAGTTTAGTAGTAGTTGTGAATATGAGTACATTCATTTTCGAGGGCATTAAAATGTGAGGATGTATTTTTGATTTTTCTGGCTTGAACTCATTAACTCAAGACACTTAAACCCTAAAGTCATCATTCTCATCGTCTCAGAAGAAAGTACAGAGAGCAAAATAAAAAAAACAAGATTTTCAGTATTTGCATCTTCTTGGATCCGTCTCATTCCAAATTAAGTGACGTACCACTTTCTTTATTGATCCTGGAAACCTTCTCCTGGTATTTGGCAGTCATATGTTCATCATCTGTAGAACCTGAGTTACCAGCATAAATATGACTTTTCATATTTTCATATTTTCTAGCAATAATTTATCTTTCACAGATATATAAAATCTAAATAGATATCTGAAACTATACCTCAAGTGCATGTGGGTGGTAGTGCCATAAATCTATCTTTCTCTTATTGTACTGTCACACTCCCAATTCTATATTTTAATTTAGAGATTATTATGGTGGGCATTTCTTCTATATATACTATATATATTAGATATTATTTTTCATCATCAGTGCAAAAAAACTTTTTTTTGCACTGATGACTGTTGTGTGGTCCAAGATCAGTTTCTTTAAAATGTTTAAATATATTTGTTAGATAAGTAAACAAACCAACAGATTTAACAACTAAGGCTCAGCCCAACAGTTAGACTGCTCCTGACCAAATGCTCACAGAAACTGAGCATAAACTACTGTATGTTGAATGTGTTTTAAATAAGTCAAATCAACTAAGACAAAAAAACCAAAAAGAATGAGCCTGGCATATTTTCATAAATGGCTTTATGAAACAGATTGCACAAGTCTTAATATCACTCGAACTCCCCCCACCATGATAAGGAGGCAGTTCAAGGAGAAGCGGTTGTTGTTATTCATAGTTATTTTTAATCTGGATGTCAATATGCTTCAAACACTTTCTGTCTCTCCCACCAGCCCATGATGGACCGGAACAAGGCAGCGGAGCTTCCAAAGCTACAGTGTGGTTTCATTGACTTTGTCTGCACGTTCGTGTATAAGGTAATGTCTAATAGTTAATTCATTAACCAGTTCTTAGACACTTACATAAACTTTATGGTAGCTTAAAGTACAAAAATAACAATGTGATTTTCTCACTTACCGTATTTGTATTAGATCATCAACAGATGATCTAATACAAACTCTGCCCCCCTACTGCTGTTTTAAAATTTTTAAATGTATTTTGCTTTTGACTCTTCCTCTCTTAGGAATTTTCCCGCTTCCACCCACAAATCCAGCCCATGCTGGATGGTATTCTAAATAACAGGAAGGAGTGGAATGCAAAAAAAGAGGAGTATGAGGCCAAACTGAAAGCCATAGAGGATGAGAAAGCTGCCAAAGAGGCAGCCAAGGCCAGTAAAGGTGCAGTGATTCTCTGGAACAAACATACAGTTGTAAAACAACATCCCTGCTGCAATGATGTTTAGTACATGAAATAGAAATCAAGCATTCCCAGAAAGATATTAACTACAACATTTCATGTCATTGTCCAACAGTTGCAAACAACACCAGTGGTGGAGGCTCAGGTTCCAAGACCTGCACAATATGCTAAGCTGTGCACATAATGGGAATCTACAAAGACGGCTCATGACAGACTGCCTTCAAAATTACCTGAGCGTTGAAGCCAGTCAATCACACCTCCAAGGTCTGAGGTCAGAAGACCAGTACTTGAGTGAACGCAGTGTAGCAGCTCATCAGAAAACTCCTACAGAACAGGATTTTCTCTGAGAAGAGCATTGGTTCATGTTAGTGGTTTAGGAACTCTACCGACCGCTGGAAAGACTTCGCTGAGGAAGAACAGAAACAGAATGCGACTACTTCTATTTCAGGTTACATGTAATTCAAGGTTACCCTTCCTCATAAATTTGACTATGAATCTAGGTGATTTCTGAACCTCAGTTTTTCACTCAACCTCATGAAGTAGCAATTTCCTTATATTTTGAAAGATCCAAGTTAGTTCATATAAAGAGACTGTGTGCATGTGAAGATCTTTTTTAAAATTATTTCTAGCATTTATGAAATGGCAAAAAATCCAAACTTGTACATATAATTAAGGAGTGATACCAAGTAACTGACAGCAGCAAATCTCAGGTCGCTGTAGATCGTATATCATATTTGGAACAACATTTTCACAATGCACATTAAATTACTTTAAGGTGTCAGAATGTAAGTTCATCTTGACAGTGTATAGATTTAACTAGTATATATTCCAATCTTGTATAATTATATGTTCACTCCTTCCAGTCACTTACTATTTACAACTGAGAGTCTGTTTACCTTGATTGCAGAGCGCCAAAGGTAGAAGAAAAGGATACTATAGGGTTTACTTTGAGTGTAAATGTAATGACGCAGATATTTAAAAGCTTAAAGACAAATCTGTAGTTGCTTCCTCATGATGCCTTCATACTGTACATATGCCTGAGTAGTAAAACGAGAACGTACTGCAACTATGGTACATTATTATATATGATTACGAACATCTAGTCAAGTAAGACCACATAAAACTTTATGTCACAAATTAGGTCATTCCCAGTTTAAATGAAAATGACAAAGGTTTCAGGAGTATCTGATTGTTATCTTATTTTATGCCTGGGAAATTTACTCTCCACAATGGGAGCAGTGGTCAACCAAAGAACTCCACCCCAAGACTCACTTCTGTTCTGAGGCCATCATCTTGCTCATAGGCAACACTAGCATTTTTCTCTGGTTGACAAAGATGAGTCTTTATGCGGTGGAGACAGAAGACAGAGCAAGGAAATGTTGAGATATTCACCCTCAAACCCACGGGTTCATAAAACATTTGCAGCAACAACTTTTGCAGAAAACTGAGACAATGCAAAAAAGCAAGTCAGATAATATTTTCTTCCTTTCTGTAAATTTACATATTTTTATGGTCATGTTATAGATGCTTATTTTTCAACTAGTGAAATAGGTGTGATTGGAAAGCACTTAATTTTATCTAAAGGTTGAGATTTTTTTTTTCAATTTGTGCTTGCCTCACTGTAATGATGTACAAGTATTCAACATATGAGAAGAGTGCATGTATGAGATGATCATTTAGAATTAAGCAATAGATTCACTGTAACATGCTGTGGATACACACATAAATATTTTATAATACTCAATGGGCAGTATTTGAAAGCTTGTCTTGTCCTGAGCTCCACGAGAGCAATGATTAAAATAAAGCAAATGTATTTTTATGAGGTGAAAGTGTGACATAATTGCCTGCAATACTGAACATTCCTTTCAAACCAAAATAAATGTAAGACGTACTAGCAACGACACCTACTCAACCCAAGACAGTAGTTTCACTCAAAAAGATGTTGCTATTAGGCAAAATAGACTTCATAATCAAGGTTACGATATTACACAACACCCATAAGTATTGAGGGAACATTTCTGTCTATCCTGCACTTTCTACTACTGGTAGCTGACCCCAATCCTGGGATTGCTGCTAAACTAGGGAAGGATTACAACCGTGCTCCCGCCTCAGGCTCATCTACTGAAGGACAGGTGCACAACAAACATTGACACGCTCACATACATCACCTCATTTACAGTGCAGTCGATGCAACAAACAAACGAAAGTGATGTCTGAAAACAGGTGGATGTGCACCTTATTTTTTATTTATTTTAGAAATGACATTAAGGTAAATCCTCACTTTTAACTAATATTTATTGAGATCTTACAAACAATAAATAATCTTGATCATTACCTGCATCATTTACATGTTCTCCACTTATTGACCCAATTAATCAATGAATTAATATCCTCCCAGATTTTGCTATTATTTTTTCTATTTGGATAAAATTCCCAGATACAAATGAGACTAACAAAAATATACAAGTGTGGTAGGAGAGACATCAACCCTTGTTTCCCCTATTGCCCTTGCCTGGAGTTGCTGATTACCACCAAAACTGAACTGAATCAAGATTCCATTGTATGTAGTTGCAGTTCTTAATGGCAGCCAGTAGAGGTCCCTGTTTTTCTGTTACAAATGTTCTGCACAGGGTAGAGGAATGTGTACAGTATTTGTTGATGAATTATTTACGACGAAAACCAAGACTGTTAAAATTCTCTTCATTGACATATAATCATTGTACATACCACTCAAGTTGACAAATATTTTATAATGTTGTGCATGTTATTGTAAGAAAAACTTATAAAATGAAGGAGCTATAGTATTGTATAGTCTCTTCAACAAGAAAACTGAAACTTTGTACACGGGGATAAAAAACTATATGTATATATTTCATAAATTTATTTACAGTAGTTTTCAGAAACATTGGCTTTATAAGACATGCTTAGTCTTCGTGGTAAAACTTGACATGAAGGCACCAGTTAGATTAGCGGCTGTTACAGTTTTATTTGGATTTACAGATTATGCAGTTTATGTCCTGTCATTAGCATACTTCAAAGCAATCTGTACTTAATTTTACAGTCAATTAAACATGCAGCTATTCTTGTAAAAATCCAAAGGACAATATCTAAATACTGTGAAAAGAGAAGTTTCCAACTCAAGTGTTATAAGGAACATAAGATTGAATAATGTGATTGTTTTCAAGGAAGTCAATCATACATAATATGATTGATTTTAATAAAAACTTTGATCCCAGACATTGAATCATTGCTCACCTGTCCAATTTATTTAGTAATTAGAATTTTGTTTAATAAATAATGAAGTGAAAATGAATGACAATACTCTCTGGCTATCAGGTTAACTTTAAACAGCTCCCAATGTCATCAATAAACAATAAATAACATGAACATTAGTGTAAAACAGAAATGCTGTGTGAGATGCTTCTCAATCGTTGTCATAGATGTTATCTGGAAAGAAAAACCCCCCCAAAATATTATAATGAATAGAAAGTTGATAAAATAGTTGGAAAGACTTGAGATGAAATGAAAGAACATACCATCTCCAATATCGTCATAGATATCACCATCACTGCAAACAAGAGCCAAATGATCAGCAGAACAAGATAGTAAGTTGAAGGGTGTGAATGTGTGATTGCTTGTGGTACTTACTCCATAACAATGTGGTTGTTGGAAACATAGCCAACTGTAAGATAAAGATAGATGTAACAAAGATGTATAAAAATAAAAACATTAGTGTACAGATATTTCGACACAGTATACAAGTTCTGACTTGATTCATTTTCCTGATCACAAATAACAAATACTCACATTTCCCCTCTTCGTTCCGGCAGACTAGTTTATTATCCACAGCTTTAACAATGACGCTGAGTCTTTCTCCTGCTTTAATTGGAAGTTCTTTCCCACTCCACTTTTTATTAGGGAGCGTTGGGACAGTGGTCACTTCATACAACACCTGTATTTCCCCTTCATACTGAAAGAGAATGAAAATTACTTTTTCATGTAGACATTGTGAAAATGAATTAAAATTATTTTACATTCTGCATAGAATAAATGTCTTCTTATAAGATTAATTTTGTATTACAAATTTATTACAATAACCATATATAGATTAGCCATCTCTTCCTGAGAACAATGTCTAGAGATGTGTTTCTGCTAAATTTATAATGGGGCTTCCTTGAGCTTCTAACTCTAGCTGAGACCCATCAAAACAACTGTGCAATTGGAGAAGGAGTAAAGCATCTGATTTTCAAAGTTCATACATAAAAGCTATTAGTACTAACATTAAGATTTATGGCAAACACTGACCCCTACTGGCTGTCTTTATTTTGCTTTGGTGCCCACTGTGAACCACACACAGCAGATACTTCACTTTTAAATGCTTGCATATTTTGCATGTAAGTATTTAAATTGAGTACTTCAGTAAGAAAATAATTAAGTAAATATGTTGATCCTAGCAGAATTTTGACTAGTGATAAATTGTCAATCAGTAAGTAAGTTTCTATTTCCTGATGTTTTGGGAGTTTTTGGGAGTACATATCTACTAAATTAGATATATATTACCACAACAAACACAAACGTCTAATCAGATCACATGTGTAATTGTTGACAGTAGGAAAATGCCTTGTGAATAGGGTTAATAATTCATCAAACAAGGAGGATAAAGAGTGATCAGTATTTTAAAGCTATATAAATACATAACGGAGAAACAAACTTTAAACTTTTTCCTGAATTCCTTCTCCTCCTTCTCAATCTTCTTCTGCTTCTTTGGGTCCAACTCTTCAGTCTTGTATTTGGGTTTCAAATTCAGAAGACTGGAGAGAAAAAATATTTTGAAGCTGAACATTACAAAAAGTAACCCTAATTCCAAATTAGTAAATTGCGAAATGTATACCTATTTGATTTGTTATGTATTACTTAGCAGTAAGCATACTGGAATTTATTGACTGAAATTTTGTTTTAAGACTGTAATCTTACCTGCTGAGGGGAGGAGGGGGAGGCAAATTCTGAGAGTCAACATCATCATATATTTCTTCATTGAATGTTTTTCCAGGCTGATCTATGACTATACATGGAATATATCAGTAAAGTGATTTTTTTAATAAAGTTCACTGCGGGTCACGTCCTGCAAGATTTATTTGCAAGAAAAACAATGCATTGTCTCCTTAAAACATTAAGTAATGTTAGTTTTAATAATGACAATCAAATACCTAGTTTGTTTATATAAATTACAAAGTCAAATTACATCAAATGGGTCTCCTCGCTTTAAAAAAAAAAAGCACTTTTACATTAGTCATGTTTTCTAGTAGTTTATTTGGAGATTTAGAGCAGCGTGTTATCACAGTGGGTCATACCTGACAGCCCTTCTCCAGTAAACTGTTTGGGTGGAGGTACTCTAGTACAACAAAAGAAAAATGATTAAAAAATGCTATTAATGCTATATGTTATAATGACTCATGACATCATGTAGACTTAGGTTAATACAACCCAAAGCAACACAGATCAATAATTACTGTATATGCAATATTGATCAAACAGTGTTTTAGTTATTAAGAGTGTGTAGGAAAGATGTTAAAACATGCGTTTGACTTTGTTAGCTTTTGATGCTTGATCTTCTGAGTAGGTCAAATGGCTGCACGCACACAATGATTAGTAAAACGAAGGATTATCAACTGCACCGATTGTAAACCCAGAAAGACGAGTTAGGTTTTATAAAGGAAAATAATGTCTGTCAATGTGATTCGGTATCTAATCTGTGAGAAAATCATCTCCAAAGAAGATTTTAGTCATTGATAAATGATAGCAGTTGAAAAACTAGGAGTTAAAATAGTGGACAGAGGATCTGTGGTCAATCTTACTACTGAGTGTATTTTACACTTTAGTGTTGGCAGTGCGTCTGCTCCGGTCAAACATCCGCAGCAAGCTACGAGGCTTCACAGGGGAAGACCTGGGGTCTACAGGACTAAAGAGCCAACCAAGGATGAAAAGACCAGCATTTGTTTTCCGCTTCATTTTGAAATGTTTCCTGCTTATTAATCATAATTATTTCATATTCAATACTGTACCATATAACCAATGTACATAAAGAGAATTCCCACCTGACTTCCAGATTCGGATCAAGAACATCATCATATATTTCTCCTCCTTCTCCTGGTGGTGGGGGTAGGACAACTACAGGATAAAAGCAATGATGATATTCGTGTTGGTATGTTTATCATGGTGCATTAACCTTAATACAAAGAAAATACATTTATTTTAATTACATTAAATAAAAAGCAGTAAACAGCGATGTCAGATTTTAAACCTACCTCCCGGTCCTCTGATCTCACTGTAAAGAGAGAATAAGGTGATGAAAACATTGAACATGTAGTAAATGAGCTCAAGTTGGCTCTAACGTTATTTTATAAACACTATAAGATATCTGAATAATGTATGTGTGCGAAACCTACACTTTCTAAGAGTTTTCAAGTGGTCTGATTGAATGGTGCTTTTCAACCTCGCAACTTTGTAAAACTCAAAATTGTTACTTATTACTTGTTAACTTTGCTATCATCTGGTAAAGTGCCGTATCACATGTTTTGACTAACTAACTAACTAACTAACTAACTAACTAACTAACTAACTAACTAACTAACTAACTAACTAACTGACTGACTAACTAACTAACTAAAACATTAGATTGAGATCAACATTCATTGCACCTGTTATCCAGCGAGGCTACATCGATGTCATCGTATACTTCAGGCTCATATTCCTTCTGAGGTTTACAATTCTTGAGAGTGAGAAAATCAATTTCCACTGAAGTTGTCTTTACATAACCAACTATTAAAAGAAGCAAGCAAGCAAGCAAACAAACAAACAAACAAACAAACAAACAAAAAAACCCAAACAAACAAAGGATAAACAATTATTTTAGTTGTTGCATTCAATTTTTTTTAAATTCCATGTATTTATCACGAATACAGACTACCGGTAATCAAGGGAAACTGACAATATCTCAGAATACTCTTAAGTCTTATGACTTAACAAAACAGAAAATGGGTGAAAATGACAAACCGTTGAAAAAAGAAATGAAAATTAACCAGGAACAGATAATTTTGTGGACTCACTAGATCCATCTTGTGTCCGTCCCAACCATTTCCCCTCTGGGTTGCCAAGTACTCGAATGATGTCGAGGCATTCTCCCTGTTTCAGACCAAGGTCGGTCTTACTGGCTTTGCAGTCCATTCTAGCCTTCACCTGGTGGATGGACTCCTGAGGGCCAACCAACTGATACACAACGCCACCCACCACACATATGCAAACGCACAGACAACAGATGAAAATAAATGGATTAAACACAAGATTTAGCTATATGAAGGAAAAACAAATAAACTTACCATTTAAATTAATCTATTTATCATAATAAATACAATTATTAGAAAGGAATAAACAGCCCTGTTTCCAAAATATTGAACGATTTTTTCAAGGTGTCCAAGTAAGTTTTGCTGAGAGTTCCAGTCTTCCTTATTCACCTTGAATTTCTTTCTGGCATCATGTTCCTTCTTTTCACGTTCCTTCTGCTCCTTCTTCCCAGCCTCCAGTCGTTTCTTCTCCTCTTTGTTGTCTCTCTTTTCTTGTTTTTGCTCAGCTGCTTCCCTTTTAGAGTAAGTAAGAGACAGATAGAGAGAAGGGAAGAGAGAGTGAGCGCAGCAAAGAGCTGGAAACAAGCAATTAAAATCATGAAACTGAAAAAAGAGAACAGTGAGACTTTGTTCGCCATGGAATACCAGAGATTACAAAATATGGATAAAATGTAATCCAAGATTAAAAACAGTGAATGGACATCGAGATACAGTATAATCAGTGAGCTGTGTGATTAAATTTGAATGAAGAACATTGTCTCACCATCGTTCATCAAGATCCTCATACATCTCTCCATCATCATCGTCAACATCATCCTCATCGTCATAATCTTCCTTCTGGGACAGATATGACATGAATAACATCAGACATGAGACAGATGAGACATGAATGAACAGAGACAGGTGAGACACAAAAAAATAACAGAGAGACAGATATGACATGAATAAAACCTGACATGATGAGACAGATGAGACATAAATTAAAGCAGATATTAGACAGATGAGACATGAATAAAAACATGAGGTAGGGAACTGAGTGAGTGCCTACATCTGCACATGAAACTAATTCACGGTGCCTCACCTTTGCTCTCTGACTCGGGTGACCTAAGGAGCAACAATAAAACAACATTACAATGGAATTTGGTCGTTTTGGAACAGTTAACATAATTTCTGATTCAGACTATTTTTAGTATATGATACTTTCAATAACAAAATTAGGTAAAACAACACTTGCCAGTACTAAACTACTGTATATTGATAAACTATTAACAGAAAACAACCACAATAGAAGGTCAAAGTAAATGACAGATTAATAGATGTTAAGACTATACAGTTCTAAGATGCAGGATATTTCCTTCCTAGAACAAACCTGTTGATGGTGGCAGAGGTGGAGGAGGGTTGTTAAGTTCATCAACGTCATCATAGAAGTCCTCTTGCTGGGTCCTTTGAAGCAGAGTCAGATTTTAACTGCAGTTCATTCGAGTGGTTTTTATCCAAAAACTATACAGGTATACAGAAATACATCATTTCAAAGTGTGTCTATGCGTAATTGTACTTTAATATGTGTTAACATACATGGGTCCAGGGTGTCGTGGAGGGAGACTAGGAAGAGCAGGAGGGGGTGGAGTGGGTGGCTTGTGGTTGCTATGGTTACTGGGGCGAGACGTTGGAGGAGCTGGGACGAAGGGTTTCTTAAAGCTTTCTGGAACTGGAACAAAGACACATGGTGTAACAACTGCCTTGAAAGCGAGTCAGATCAGATATGTGTCTAAAGGCAGAAGCTCTCTCCTGATACTCTCCCTGTTTTCTGGAACTTACTTCCTCCTGCGCTGACTAAAAACAACTCAGCTGTCAGAGTGAAGAGGAGAAAGGAGAAACCGGATAAGGAACTTGAACAGAGGAACAAAGTATGTTTCTGTGACACTGACCTCTTATCTGTAACTTTGCACCAATGCCTGTTTCAACTGATGTAATTTCACACAGAACTGAAAAAAAAAATCTAAATTCAGATGCTAAGTTAGGATATTAAGTGGCTTGGAAATATGCATTTGTTATTTTATCATGTTTTAATGTAAGCAGTTCCTGTTGGTCAGATAAACCCAATGTAAACTACTGAGTCCACTGACTCACACAAACATGTGAAACAAGTTTTCGTGTTGTGAAAAATCCTAGTCTATGCAAAGTAACACAGCTATTGAAAGACAGGAAACTGAACTTAAGACAACCAAATAAGAGGAAATCCTTTGTTACAATACTTGACAACTAAAAACTTTTTCTGCCCTCAGTTTATACCTCAGCTTAAAAAATTATTATCTCAGAGTTGTTGCTTTTTCATTAGTAAAAAAATGACCGTGAAATCTTTAGTAATGCCTGTTTTGTTGTGTTTTTTAGCAGGTGACCAGTGACTTCTCACACAAAATGGAAAATTATGTAAATGGAATCAGCTTAGATTCTTCGTTGTGGGGCCACATGTGAGTCCCATCTTCAAAATACACCAAACTACTGTAGGAATATTGAAGCATTTTCATGTTTTTTAGGGAAATTAAGCAATTAAATAAGCAAAGATAAATATCCATGATGTTTTTAAAGCTTGGGAAACTGAAACTGGAACTTCTGCTGAATCTAATGCTCCCTTGAATTTGTCTAGTGTGAAAATTGTGAGCACGTAATTACACTTCTTAGGGTTAAATTAAGCAGTTGTTTTTTTGTCTTGCATGTAACTGCACTTTACAAATGAGAGCAACTTGGCAATGTACAGCATCTTACTGATGATTTGTTATTTTTTAAACCATACCTTCCATCCCAGTGACTGATGGGAGTGAGGTGATAATAAACTGTTTTTTTCATCATTCTGTGTTGTCACATTTATACAAGCATTAGTTCAAGACCCACTTACCATCATCAGAGGTCTCAGCACCTCTTTTAAAGCTCTCCAGGTTAACTTTGGTGGGCCGGTTGGGCTTTGCAGGAGCAGGTCCCAAAGCTAAAATGTTGGGGAGGGGTTTACGTTTGGGGCCTGAAGTGACCTCATCAACACTGCTGTCCTGGAGAGGAGACTGGGACGGTTTCCTGAAGCTGTTTTTTTTGCTGGCTGGTGGGATTGGAGGGGGTAGAGAGTTGATGGCAGTGAGAGGTGGTTTTTTGACTCCATTTGCTGTCACACCATTTTCTGACTCCTCAGTCTCATCCTCCTTGTTGAACATATTCGGATTAATCTTAAAGTTGGGGGTGGGCTTGAAAGTGGAGTTTGCTGGATGTAAAGGTTTGTTAGCTGTGTCTATGCAATTTCCTGTCATCTCTTCATTTTGTTCAAGTAGTTTGAAAATGTTGCTGCTAGGTTTCTTGTGCAATGGAGGTATTTTAGGGGGTATGGAACCGGGCACCCCCCCACCATTGACCTCTTTCACCCAGCTGGGCTTGCCTGCTGGACAGGGTTTAGGAAAGGCAGGTTTGGAGTCGGACAAGGTGGAGCTGAGGGAGGGTTTGTCAAGAGAGGGTTTCTGTCCCGGGCCTTTAGCCTCAACAGAAGGAGGTGGCTTGAAGGGTAAGTGCTGTCTATTAGTGGTGAAAGGTTTGTCATTGGTTCTGGTGTCATCCTGGGCATTGGCAAATTTGATTGCTGGCGCCTTAGTTGCATTTGGCTGTGGGGCTTCTGCATCACTTTTAACTGTATTTTTCAGAAAACTTGGTTTAGGGGGAATATTTTTCAGGCTGCCTGAGAGACTGTCCTTGACAGGTTTCTTTGCAGGTACAGTCGGGTTGGAGGAAAGGGTGGAGTGCACTGAGTCCTTAGGACGTCCAGGTGGTGTGGAAGCAGAGTCATTGGTGCTTGTCTCACTTGTTTGGAAACGAGCCATGATGGCCTTTACATCAGTTTTGTTTTCCTGCAAAGAAGACGTGGATCATTCAGTAACGTTAGCATTTAGTAGAATTAGTAACCAGAAGGTCTGAAAATATGTGCAGGAAGTTCTGTGTATGACAGAATATATATATATATATATATATATATATATATATATATATATATATATATATATATATATATATATATATATATATATATATATATATATATATATATATATATATAGACACAGTATATATATGCTGCATCTCCCTCTACTCCTGTCTACTCTCCTCAGTCCTCTCAGTGTCCCATTTTTCTACTTCTTCTACTGAAGGATTAAATTATAAGGAGCAAAAGTTTACCGTAAACTAATCTGAATTCAAAGCAATCACATGAATCAAGAGTGACGCTTAACAGTAGATATTGGAGCGATACCTACATATTTTACTATGATTGTATATTTTTATTCTTAGTTATTGTACAATAACACAATATTATGTGCTTTTGGCAGGTTTCTAGTGATTTTATGAGGCCAGTATTTGTGGTGGACCGATGTTTAGTTGAGTGAAATGATGTAAATTTGATGATTACTTTGGGGTTAGTATCTTGTTAAGTATTAGAATGTAGTGTGTGTGTGGGGGGTGGGGGTGGGGGGGTTGCAAGCAACATGTGAGTAAAGAGCCTCATTATACTTATTTTGACTTCCTGGTCTCAGTGTCACATAACACTTTGGTTAATCATATACCTCCTCCAGGGTGCAGAAACAAGTTAAATATTATTCATATCATGCACATCATTTTAAAATATGTCAGTGGGAAAAAATCTGTTTTAGCTGTTATTTATGAAAATTATATATCTGAAACCTGATTGCCTGTTTGTCTATGAGCTGAAAGATGTGTTAGGTGATAAGATGTTGAGTCGCATTCCTAAATATTGTGTCCAAAATGTGGAAATTTTATTTTATGCAGATAATGCAGATGATTCGAAGTGTCACAAAGGACTGACCAAAAAGCTGCCACACCTATTACAACCACTAACCAGACTGTCCGACCCAAGTCAGTCACCATACCAGGAAGTAGAGATAAGAGCAGGAGGATACAAAGCTGCTGCTATTCCCTTTGCAAAGCAGTAAAAGTAGAGGGAAACTGACAAGGGAAAGCGCACAGAATGACATTAATACAGAATGGGAAGTATAATGATGCCTCAAACTTTAACTCTTACCTAGATTGTTATAATGACAGTAACACAGGATGTTGCAAGTAAAGACAACTTCTGAAATCCACTGTTTTGTAGCTAGATTGGTTCAACATGGAAAAGGTAAACCAAAGCTTGTGTCATCATTTACTTTTTATAAAGTTAACCAATGAGCTTACCTTTAATTTGTGCTGAGCAAGTGATTTGAGTTTCAAGCGGATTTGGTCAATAAAATCCAGATTATCTTGGACATTTAGCAATGCTACAAACTACGTTATTATTCTGGAATGTAAAACTGATTCCAAAGTCCAGTTATCCATCCATCCATCCATCCATCCATCCATCCATCCATCCATCCATCCATCCATCCATCCATCCATCCATCCATCCATCCATCCACAACTTCAACTTCAGATTGAGCTTCTGAAGTTGATATTGGTATTAATGTACTCAGAAGCTCTGTTTGGTCATAACTTAGCAAACAGTATTTGATAACATGAAGAAAATGAATTAAATATAAAGAAGATTGTCAACTCTTAACAGCATTGTGAGCATTATTCATTGACCAAATACTCAAGAGTAGCAATCGAGCTAGCCATAGGCAAAATAGCAGAGCTGTTTGTTGATAAGACAAACACCGACCTTCAGCCTTTTTACAAGCCATCTTTCAGTCTAGTAAAGTTGCTATTTGTGGCTATAAAGACTTGTTTGAAGCATGACTTTATTGGTGTCAGTGACATCTTCCACAGTGGACATAATGAAAATAACACAAACTGCCTGTCATGTGGCAGAGTAAAGAAACTGAGAAAAGTTGCCTCACTTCTGTTGCTTGACTTCAGTAAACTAATGACCCAATATGTTCTGTTGCAGACAGTTGAAATGCCTGCTTCTCTAAATTTTTTTTGCAGTGGCAATTCTGTAAAAATGTACAAATTCTTTCAGCACTTCACAATAACATGACACAACTCCACAGAGCTGCAAATTACAACCATTTATCCAGCCAAACGAGCCATAATCAACCTCTCTAGAACAGTTTCATTACAATTTTCATAGTGCTATGATTTACCGGAGGGGATTTGTATTAGAATACCAGCACATGTAAACAAACATGCTGTTGCAGTTGTTCAGTACTGTATATCTGCATCTTAAGAAAAGTGGCTGAAAAATAACTGAGACAGTTTCATGATAAATGCAAAGAGGAAGTGTGATTCCTATGTGATGTTGAAAAGTGGGGAACAAAGTCCTTACTCAATCTAGTTGATGGTGACTTTTCCCATTTTGCACAACAAAAGTCAAGCATAAAAACAATCACTTGAACATCAAATATTAAATTAAAATGATTCCACCAAATTATTGCAAATAACATACACCATTCAATGGATTTTTAGTCCAACTTGTGAAGACAAGGATAGACTTTAAATCTAAGAGCTTTAATACCCAATATTGAATATGCTAATGCTTAGTATGACATTCATATTAATTTGTACAAGAAAGAATGATAGTTTAATGGTTTTTATATTTAACATCTCTTCATGACACCTCACAAGTCTCAAAATTACCTTTTTCTTGAAACCTTATTTCGTTACATCTTACCAGGGTAAACTTATTATCAGCTTTTCTAACATATCCTGAGTGATTATTTTTAACAGTACTCACCATACTGAGAGCAAACCCGCATTGGCTCGTCTGCTTGTCTGAGTGGTCGAGGTGTAAAGTGGTGGAGTGTGTTTGTTCAGTGTATCTGGTTGAGTTTCTGTGTTACTGTTGGAGAGACAGCTACTGAGATAATGCATGACGATGTGACAAAGCAGTGAGTGTGAGTTTGTGTGTTATATGTGGGAGGATGCAGTCACCAGCTGTCAGTGACATAAGCAGACTGCAGACTACTTCCTCACTTAGTAGCGTACTTTGTGCTTATTGACTTTCAACGTCTGTATTACATGTTTTTATCTCCTTACTTTGCCTATCCCTCGCAGCCTCTCTGCAGCTTATCCCTAATGAAGTTTCCTACAACAGACACATCTTGATGTATTGTAAAAAACATTATGATTTGGCAGGCAAAAAAGAAAACATGTTCATAAGCAATTGTAAAAATGTTCATCCTTATTAAAAACTACAATAAGGAGAATGAACTACTGCGACACAGTGCAGTCATGCTACTCTAGCAGCTCTGGGAGGCTCCACACCCAGCTGCGCTTAAAGGCAGTGTACTTTTTCACAATGATTATGCTCATGCACTAATAAATAGTGGCACCCTCAACAAAGCAAACGGCGAAGACCCAGCGGGACCCCAACACCCGTAACATGGAGAGCGGTCACCAAAATAGAGAGATCAGGTCCGGCACAGGATATCAGTGGCCCCAACTCAAAGAGGTGAAAAATGCCAACAGATGCTGTGATGCTGCATGCACACGGAAGACCAAATACATCTGCATGCAATGCTGTCTACTACAGTGGTAGCCTAGGAGCATAGTGGTAGCCTAGGTGTGGTGAACATATGTGTTTACGGAGATGCAGAGATTAAAATATCAGTGTTGACATTTCCCAAGAACTGTTCAAATGTTTTTCAAAGTATGAATAGAAAAAAGGGTTTGTATAATTTACATTGGAACATAAGTTACTTCATTTTTACAGTATAGTAAGTTCACAATGTTTTGTGTTGAGTGCTCTGGCAAATGTAGTCCACTGGAATGGAAATGTTTGTAACTATGAAATAAATCATATTTTGAAAGAATGTTTTTCACATCCTAAGAAGAGTAAAAACACTTGAGATTGTGTGTTTCAATGTATAGCATGTTCTCTGACTGAGCCACAACAATTAATGTACATTTTTCCAATAAACGTTTCTAATAAATGTACATTTAATGCCCACTTTTTCTGGCTTCCCTGCTTTGGGTGACCACATTTTTCAGTTCAGTGCAGCACTGAAAACTTCAACAAGCACACAGAATAATCTTGATTACTACTGATTTTCTTCAGTGGCAACAAAACATATTATTATGTTAAGAGTTTTGCTATGTCATAAAGATTTGCATTTTGGGAACACATTTTTTATCAAGTTTCCAAATACAAGCTAAGTTGTTAAAGTGAAAGTGGCGTTTTCTGTTTGTGTCACTTTTTAATCTTTATCTCAGTTAAAATTTTTGCTCGTGTTTACTGTCCCATGAGTCACAGTGACAGCACCTACAGAAAACTTCCACTTTACTGTTTCAGTGACTTTTAAGTGACTCCTAGTGGAATTCGTGGGTACAGATATTTTTTTTCTCTGCAACTGCAGGGTAAAGTTTGATTTTTAACTGTCACTAAATAGTATTCAGTCTGACTTCAAACTAACTCTGAGATCTCAACCTTCTTCCTGTATCAGTAATGTTTCAATCAGCAAATAACAACAACACAAAAGTTGAAAGTTGCACAAATGTTTTCATTAAGTCTTTTTGAATAAACCCATTCTCAGTGTTTTCTGGTGAGTTTTTCAATCGTATTACTGGCAAACATAAAATAGTCAGCTTATAATTTTGGTGTAACAATTGAATTCTGTGAGTCCTGAAGATCAGTTCATGAGGTCTTTGCCTTGTCATTTTAAGAATGTTATCTCTTCACTACTATGCATCCTCTTCCTTCTTTTTTAATACTGTTCTTCTGACCGGTGATAAGAGAACGTCTCCACCACCCCTTCTTCATCATAGCCTCCGTAATGCGCACCCCCGCTGCCTCCTTTCCCTTTGTCCTCAGGGCAGTGTATTCCCAGTCTCTTCTGCAGCTTCTCCTCCTGAAGGCGGAGCTCCATGGAGTCCACAAGGTCGTAGATGTTATCAAGGGACCACAAAGATGATGGGAACCATGCCTTGACCTCGCTGTCCTTCCCCACAACCAGCATGCTGAAATATTCCTTACTGATTTTTAGTTGTTCTTTCAGATTGTTGACCACATCACGAGATAACGGTTCAGTTTCACTCTGACTACGACCTGGAAAAACAAACACAGTCTGATTTATTGCCCATTATTTCTGATTTGCAAGTGGATAAGAGTATGAACGTCTGTCAAAATTCAATGTATGAGCTGGTTGAAGACTTTTAATGTCTGAGTTTGTTGATTACATATTCTAATGAGAGAGATGTTTTGTTGATGATTTAGGGGATGGGAATCTTACAAGCCAATGGCTTCTACCCATTAACCCTTTTTTTTTCTTTTCGGATGTTGTTGATGATGTTTCAACACTGATGAAAGTGAAATATGTTGTAATAACATGTGTGGGGAGAAGAAAAATAAACTGAATAAATAAATAAATAAACAAATAACTAAATAATTTAAAAATCTTGGTTGGACAAGTCACATTACATTTGCATTGATCAATATACAGCCAATAAATCTCAATTTCCAGTTTAATGACTGTGTTTACCATTTAGTGGGTACAGCACAAGAGTCCCTGATGCTCTGTCTCCAGTGCCAATCAGCTTCATCATGGCGAAGTGGCGAATCCCTGAGGAATATCCAAAAATGGTTTTATTTATTAATTTGAATCACAACTAGACGCATCAGTATGCATAACACATTATATGAGGATTTTAAACAGACATCAGAGTTCAGAGATAAAATAGCAATAATGAGTTTCTTTCAGTTGATGTTTGGCACGTTGCTGACCCATATGACACTCCTGTCCATTGAGAGCAGACAGCTGCTGTTGGAAGAAGTATTCATCCTCAGAGGGAGCAGAGATGAGCAACAGTCTTCTCTTAGACATGAACCTAAACAACCAAACAGTAAAGACCTTTAAAGATTTTTAATTGTATACTCATGAAACAAATATTTTACCACAGAAAATACATAAAGTATACCACTGTAAAAACACATCTGAATATGATCAAGAGGATTATCAACTATTTAAAATAGTATTTTTCACTTTCTATCCAATATTTGTAAAATAAATATGAGAATATGGGTACTGTATACCAAGTTAGAGGTACAGGCCTTTAACTAGCTGTCATCGAATTTGTCTATCTTGCATCACAATAGTTAAAAAGTAATAAATGGCAACATACAACCCATTATGTCTATAGGTTACATAATTTCAACTTGAAAAAGAAAAAAGGAAAACATAATAATAATGTAATTCCAGGGCAAGAAACACAATAAAATGTTACGAGAGCCTCTGGATTACAGTCAGTTACTCTACCTGAGCAGTGAATTTTCAGCCCCTGGCTGCTGCTTGTTTTTAGAGCAGACTGGAGGACTCTTCCTTTCCTTTTCTTTTTCTGAACGTCTTGACGGAAAGTTGTCAATGTAGTCAAACAAAGCAGGACTGGATGGAGGAGCCTCAAACACTCTCTGCGGGATGATAAAAGCTAATTAGACAGTGATGCAAGAGTGATAAAGTGTATATCTGCTGCACATTTTTTATGGCTTAAAAACAGCTTGTCTATATCAAGCATGCACATTTATTAAAACCAATCAGAAGAACAAACAAGGAGGAAGCTGTCTTACACTGGGCTTGATGTCATAGTCTGTGACAGTCATTGAGAAGAGGTCAGAGGAAGACAGGCCGAGCTCCGATCTCAAGAGAGAGATAAAACCTGAGTCTGAGGAATATTCGGATTGGTTTTTGAGTGAAGGCTCAGAGTCTGAAACACACAAGGTGGGCGCGAGTGAACGTGTGTGTGAAGGCAAAGAGCTGTGACAGCATTACTCCAAAAGGTACAATACGCTCAAACATATGAGCAAACAGTATTTAAAGACTATATTTATTACTAGGATATCTGTTTTTAAAACTTTTAATTGATTTGTCTGCAATGTGCTGGCAACATGTCTGGAGCGTCTCCCCCCACCCTGCCCATAAGTCCACTGGAATAGGCTCCAGCACCCTTTGTGACCTGCGAAAGCTGAAGAAGCATTTTCAAAAATGAATGAATGAAAGAATTATTTCATTTGACTGACACTTCGTGACAATTGACAATTCGTGTTTTCAACTAATTAACAAATCCTCAGAAAAATGTGTTATAAATTATTCATGTTTTTAGTGCAACCTCTAAGAGCTGTTAGCGCAACTGTAGAGTCTTGGCTTTGTTTTCCATTAGAACAGCTGCTGTTCAGCTGCTGATGCTAATGCCTTGGACATAAGACGTGTCCACAGCACATAAACACACCGCAGCACAAGATGAAGAATGGGAAGAAGACGAAAAGGTTGGAAACAAAGTCGTGGATCATTTTGCAGCAGAACATTTCCGAAATTAAGTAAGTAGAGAAAAAAAAAGGATGAAAACGACCAGTAGAAATGTTGTTCACAGTTACATGTGCACGCAAATGTTGAGCCACTTCCTACCCATCTGGTGGTGTTGAAGTGTGAGCGTGACATCACTTCCTTCACCCACTATAGTCCCCACTGTGATCTTCCTGATAGCAAGGTCACAATCTTCCTTTTCATTCTTGTCTTTTTGCTGGATGTACAAAGTTGTATCTCTGCTGGGTGTTGAGATCAGCTACAAAAAAACAAATACACAGACAACATAGCAAAGAGATGACAGGAAGATACTGATGAGGTACAGATGTGGCTTAAAGACACATTGTTTGCTTTTACAATGCCTTCAAATAAAAGACAGGCAGAAAAATGGCAAAGACATAAGAGAACACTCTCACCATTAACCTTCTTGACCCCTTCATGGAGTCCAAAAAGTCTTTCAAGGCTTTTTTATCCTTCTCGCTGGCCTCTCTGTTTGATTTTTTCCCTCTTCCTTTCCGTTTCTTCCCTTTTTTTCCTTTGTCCTTTTTTTTAGATTTCTGTTTTCCCCGGGAAAGCTCCTTTACATTCTGTTCTTTGTTGTCTTCATTGTTTTTCCCGCCATGTCTCTTCTTTTCTTGTTCCACAGTGGATTCAGGGCTATGTACAATGGGAAAAAAATATTTGGTGATTATCATGTATTTAATAACTCATTTTCCTCCGGTGCAACAAGCTGAAGACGTATACCAGATTACAACATAAAAGTTCAATAGAAATCGAACATTTGCACTAAAACTGACAACATCATGTAGACCACACCTGTCCTTCGTCACTCCTTGGCTGACATTTGACACAGATTGAGGGCTGTTAATGTATTCCTGTCCCTTTGAGGTGTTTCGAAAGGCAGTGCTTGAATCCCTTCCCCCGGAAGAGTCCACCATGGGCACCTTTCGGATAACAAACCTCGAGCGACCATTTAGTATATCCTGGACCTTACTCCTCAGGGCAGCTTTTTTATTTAGAGGAAGTTGTCTTTGTAGAGTCACGACAGAAGTCATGTTTCCTCTATGATGAGGACTTTGAACTATCTTTTTCCTGATCCTCTTCCTTGTCACCACAACTTTCTTTTTAGGGGTTGCACACCTGAAAAAAATCAAACACTCAGTTGTTAAACCAAGAGTATATATATGTTTTAAAAATGGAATGCGTGGTGAAAAGACCTATTCACACTCCCATCAGCAACATCATTCTTTCTTGACAATAGAATGATTAGACTGAATACTTTCACACTCATACAACATAATTATTTCATAACCAAATGAAGTGTTGCCAAATATAAATTTAGAAAGTTATAGTTGGCAACATAGCACAACAGACAAACAGTCTACAACCATATAAATGACCACTGAAGCTGCACAGTACTTATGGATTTATAACATGAGCGTTTTGGAGCTAAGTGAATGTATGTGATCTTACACACTTCTTCTTCTTCTTCTTTTCCTTTCGGCTTTTCCCTTCAGGGGTCCCCACAGCGAATCAATTGCCTCCATCTAACCCTGTCCTTTGCATCCTCTTCTCTCACACCAACTACCTTCATGTCCTCTTTCACTACATCCATAAACCTCCTCTTTGGTCTTCCTCTAGGCCTCCTGCCTGGCAGTTCAAAACTCAGCATCCTTCTACCATCCTTCTATATTCACTATCTCTCCTCTGGACATGTCCAAACTATCTCAGTCTGGCCTCTCTGACTTTATCTCCAAAACATCTAACATGTGCTGTCCCTCTGATGTACTCATTCCTGATCCTATCCTTCCTGGTCACTCCCAAAGAGAACCTCAGCATCTTCATCTCTGCTACCTCCAGCTCTGTCTCCTGTCTTTTCTTCAGTGACACTGTCTCTAGACCAAACAACATCGCTGGTCTCACCACAGTTTTGTACACCTTTCCTTTCATTTTAGCTGAAACTCTTCTATCACACATCACACCTGACACTTTTCTCCACCCATTCCATCCTGCCTGCACACGTTTCTTCACCTCTTTTCCCCACTCTCCATTGCTCTGGACTGTTGACCCTAAGTACTTAAAATCCTCCACCTTCTTGATCTCTTCTCCCTGTAACCTCACTCTTCCACTTTGGTCCCTCTCATTCACACACATGTACTCTGTCTTACTGCGGCTAACCTTCATCCCTCTCCTTTCCAGGACAAACCTCCACCTCTCTAGCTTCTCCTCCACCTCTTCCCTGCTCTCACTGCAGATCACAATGTCATCTGCAAACATCATAGTCCATGGAGATTCCTGTCTAACCTCGTCTGTCAGCCTGTCCATCACCATAGCGAACAAGAAGGGGCTCAGAGCTGATCCCTGATGCAGTCCCACCTCCACCTTGAACTCCTCTGTTACACCTACAGCATACCTCACCACTGTCTTACAGTCCTCATACATGTCCTGCACCGCTCTAACATACTTCTCTGCCACTCCAGACTTCCTCATACAATACCACAGTTCCTCTCTGGGCACCCTGTCATAAGCTTTCTCCAGATCTACAAAAACACAATGCAGCTCCGTCTGGCCTTCTCTGTACTTCTCTATCAACATCCTCAAAGCAAATACTGCATCTGTAGTACTCTTTTTTGGCATGAAACCATACTGCTGTTCACAAATGCTCACTTCTGCCCTTAGTCTAGCTTCCACTACTCTTTCCCATAACTTCATTGTATGGCTCATCAGCTTTATTCCTCTGTAGTTGCCACAACTCTGCACATCTCCCTTGTTCTTAAAAATGGGCACCAGCACACTTCTCCTCCACTCCTCAGGCATCTTCTCACTATCTAAGATCCTGTTGAACAACCCAGTCAGAAACTCTACTGCCACCTCTCCTAGACACTTCCAAACCTCTACAGGTATATCATCAGGACCGACTGCCTTTCCACTCTTCATCCTCTTCAGTGCCCTCCTCACTTCATCCTGGCTAATCTTTGCTACATCCTGGTCCACAACAGTCACCTCTTCTAGTCTTTGTTCTCTTTCATTTTCCACGTTCATCAACTCTTCAAAGTACTCTTTCCATCTTCCCATCACACTGCTGGCACCTGTCAATAGACTTCCATCCCTATCCTTAATCACCCTAACCTGCTGCACGTCCTTCCCATCTCTATCTCTCTGTCTTGCCAGCCTGTATAGATCAGTCTCTCCCTCCTTACTGTCCAACCTTGCATACAAGTCATCATAAGCACCTTGTTTGGCCTTTGCTACCTCTACCTTCACCTTATGCTGCATCTCCCTGTACTCCTGTCTACTCTCCTCAGTCCTCTCAGTGTCCCACTTCTTCTTAGCTAACCTCTTTCTTTGTATACACTCCTGTACCTCCTCATTGCACCACCAAGTCTCCTTATCTACTTTCCTTCCAGATGACACACCAAATACTCTCCTACCTGTCTCCCTGATCACATTAGCTGTAGTTATCCAGTCATCTGGAAGCACCTCCTGACCACCCAGAGCCTGTCTTAACTCCTTCCTAAAGGTCATGCAATACCCTTCCTTTGTTAGCTTCCACCATTTCGTCCTCTGCTCTGCCTTTGCCCTCTTCATCTTCCTCACCACCAGAGTCATCCTACACACCACCATCCTATGCTGTTTGGCTACACTCTCGCCTACCACTACTTTGCAGTCACTGATCTCCTTCAGGTTACATCGTCTACACAAGATGTAGTCTACCTGTGTTCTCCTACCACCACTCTTATAGGTCACCCTATGTTCCTGCCTCTTCTGGAAGAAAGTATTCACTACAGCCATTTCCATCCTTTTTGCAAAGTCAACTACCATCTGTCCTTCTGCGTTCCTCTCCTGGATACCAAACCTGCCCATCATTTCCTCATCACCTCTGTTACCTGCACCAACATGTCCATTGAAGTCTGCACCAATGACAACTCTCTCACTTCTAGGTATGCTCTGCATCACTTCATCAAAGTCCAACCAGAATTTCTCCTTCTCCTCCAGCTCACATCCTACCTGTGGAGCATACCCACTAACAACATTGAACATCACACCTTCTATTTCTAGCTTCAGACTCATCACTCTATCTGACACTCTTTTTACCTCCAGGACATTCCTAACAAACTCCTCCTTCAAGATAACTCCTACTCCATTTCTCTTCCTATCTACACCATGATAGAACAACTTGAACCCTGCTCCTAAACTTCTAGCCTTGCTACCTTTCCACCTGGTCTCCTGGACACACAGTATGTCTACCTTCCTCCTCTGCATCATGTCGACCAACTCTCTACCTTTTCCTGTCATAGTTCCAACATTCAACGTCCCTACTCTTAGTCCTATACTCTTGGCGCTCCTCTTCTCTTTCTTCGTGCGAACGCACTTTCCTCCTCTCCTTCTTTGACCAACAGTAATCCAATTTCCACCGGCGCCCTGTAGGTCAACAGCGCCGATGGCGGTCGTTGTTAACCCGGGCCTCGACCGATCCGGTATGGAAGTCATATGTTTGATTCGCATCTTTGATTTGGCAAAAGTTTTACGCCGGATGCCCTTCCTGACGCAACCCTCTGTATTTATCCGGGCTTGGGACCGGCACAATAAGACACTGGCTTGTGCCCTCTTGCGGCTACATTGTATGTGATCTTACACACAACTAATCAAATGTTTTCTTAGCATGACAAAACAAAAATCATGCGAAGAAAACAGGCCATTTATTTACATCTCTTTGGACATAAAACAAAATCATGGACTAGCTAGATGTGATGAGATGATGTTTATGGTCAAAAACTTTATAGATCACTTAAGAAATTACAATTTATTCTGAGAACAGCATGTTAGTACCCAACTGCAGTGTTTGGACCGTCCACAAATATCATTTTAATGTAATTCTTTATATTCATGGGATCGTTATAGCCAGCAGGACTCATCATCTGGAAACCATGAACACATCGACATATCTTTTATGTCAATCTATCAAATCTTCTTCTTCTTTTCTTTCAGCGTTTCCCTTCAGGGGTCGCCACAGCGAATCACTTGCCTCCATCCAACCCTGTCTTCTGCATCCTCTTCTCTCACACCAACTACCTTCATGTCGTCTTACACTACATCCATAAACCTCCGCTTTGGTCTTCCTCTAGACCTCCTGCCTGGCAGTTCAAAACTCAGCATCCTTCTACCAATATATTCACTATCTCTCCTCTGGACATGTCCAAACCATCTCAGTCTGGCCTCTCTGACTTTATCTCCAAAACATCTAACATGTGCTGTCCCTCTGATGTACTCATTCCTGATCCTATCCATTCTGGTCACTCCCAAAGAGAACCTCTGCATCTTCATCTCTGCTACCTCCAGATCTGGCTCCTGTCTTTTCCTCAGTGACACTGTCTCTAGACCAAACAACATCGCTGGTCTCACCACAGTTTTGTACACCTTTCCTTTCATTTTAGCCGAAAATCTTCTATCACACATCACACCTGACACTTTTCTCCACTTTTCTTCCATCCTGCCTGTACACCCTTCTTCACCTCTTTTCCACACTCTCCATTGCTCTGGACCCTAAGTACTTAAAATCCTCCACCTTCTGGATCTCTTCTCCCTGTAACCTCACTCTTCCACTTGGGTCCCTCTCATCCACACACATGTACTCTTTTTTACTACGGCTAACTTTCATTCCTCTCCTTTCAAGGACAAATCTCCACCTCTCTAGCTTCTCCTCCACCTGTTCTCTGCTCTCATTGCAGATCACAATGTCAATCTATCAAATATTCAAATGTCAGTCTATGAAATATTCATTGATATTTAATTTTTTAGCCAGATGATAGAACTAACCACAGACCAGTGTTCTCTTTATAGTCACGCCGCTAGGATAACTACCGTAATTACATCCTGCTTCAAAGCCGTGATGTATTGTAATCGCCAGTGTGCGTGTGTCCGTCCGTCCATCCGTTCGTCCACCATATATATTGACAATCGTTGCAAATAGAAAGATGAAACAAAAAACACATTACTCGGGCGGTAAAGGGGACGAAAATGAGATGATGATCTTGACCTTGAGAAAACTAGGTCAAGGTAAATTGTCAACTTTTGTACACTCAGGAACTGGATAAGATAAAGACGAGGGAGAAGGCCAGTGTAAGACTGTAGATCAAAGCTAGTGCTTTGATCTACGAAAGTAGGTCAGAGTACTAGCTTTGATCTTTGACCTGTGCAAATAGGTCAGGTTAAAATTTTGAATTCAGGGGTGTCATGGGATGTTGCAGTCTGTGACTGCCTCGGTTTTTGTTTCTGTTTTACACCCAATGATATAGACCTGTATCACATCATAATCCTTCCTCTGTTCTCTATTAGTATTGTGAGCAAAACAGCGATGTGCTGGCACCTCAAATTGGATCCTTTTCTGGTGATTTTCTCCAGCTTTCTCAGGGGGAACTGATCGATAAGTTCCAGAATGGCCTCCACTCGGACAGGGTAAGGGAAGCGCTCACTGACCCGAAGGTTCTTCTTTAGAACCAACATGGTGAACCCTTCCTCCTGAAAGAGTGGGCATGGTGTAATAACTACATGTGTGGTGAAAGTTTCTGTCTTTCTCTTTTATGAATTTATTTTTTTTACTTTTATGGCATACCTGGTTGGTAAGATCCAGATAGTGCAGCAGTCTGGTAACTGTGTCTGGATCCAGGCTATCTACTGTGGCCTCTCCTTGGATAGTTGTTTTCTGGATGTGACCTTCCATCATGGCGTTCTGGATGATGGTGATGATGAATGTATCTCTTTCTGCTAGCTGGCAGCTAAGTCCTTTCTGAGTGAGTCACCAAATATTAAAGGAAGAGATGCGGGAGAGCAAGGAAGGAAACTATTTCAGTGAAAATCCTGTGTATTTTCTTCTCAGTTAAACAAAACAAAAATGAATAAAGAGCTACTCCAAAATTAGTGTGTTGTAAATATTTGTATATTTACTACCTGCTCCATATCTTCCAGCTGTTTCTCCATCATACGGAGGTAGTGATCACTGTATGATGGAGCTGTTATCACCCACAATCGCTTTTTACCTAGAAATGAGGGTGATGGAGGAACTGTTAATCATAGAAGGATACTGACACAACAGCTGAGCAGTTAATTTGTCTTGCCTGCAAAGTCAGCGAGGAAATCCAACTCCGGGGCTAAGCTTGCAGATGTGTCCTCGACTCTTCTGTTGTCTCCATGTGCTCTATCTTCTTCCAATCCTAACCCCTGCTCTATTCCCAGAGGGAGGTCTGAATAGTCTTCCCAGTCCTTCACATTAGCGTCTAACTGCTCTTTGGGCTTGCTTTGGCCGACACCCGGCCAGGCAATAACCAAACTGGCAGCAAACACTGGCAGGAGCCAAAGAGAGTTAAACAAATGATACATCCTTACCCGTTGTTTTTTTTTAGTTAGTTTGTTGATCAGATAGAGTTAGTCAGCAGCACACAAATCCTCCTCTGGCAGGTGGGTGCTGGAAGTGATTTAAAGGTTAAGATGCCAGTGAAGTCTCAAACCTCCCGTTTGAGAAATCGGCATACTTTGAATCCCCACCACAAAAGTCGGTAAAGACTTTGTGTAACCTTATAAAAGTAACAAGAATCAGAAGTAACAAAAACTAAGTAAGCAAAGGCTGCAGTGATGTTAACCCGCCCCACTAGCAGAGAGACTGACTGGGGAATCGTCCTTCTCCCCCAAACACACACACACACACACACACACACACATACACACACACACACACACACACACGCACATGTGCACACGCACACACAGATACACACTCACACACGTCTGGTTTTCATTATACCCATTAACAGGAAACTGCTGGAATTTTGTAGGACTTCAAAGCGGTTTTTGCTTTTGTCTCTCTCTCTGTCTCTCTCGCCCCCCCCCCCCCCCCTCTCTCTATTGCTCTCTGTCTATCTCTTTGGAAAACTTTATGTATGTGTGTGCGTGGTGCTGCTTTGTCTCACAGCTGTCTGTTCAGTGTTTTTCTCTAGTAGAAACAGGCACTAGCATATCAACATACAGCATGATGAATGATATGTCAATAAACCAAAGTGTGCTTATTTAAACACATATTCATAAACAAACTCATTCATACATTATGCAAAATAAGTCTGATTATAGAGGCCTAAACTGGCTTCAACTTCCTGTTTTAGTGCTGCTGCTGTAAGGCTATCCTGACCTCTGACCTCCTGGGTGAGGCAGGAAAAAGAAATTACATCTGCAAAAATCAGTAATATGTTAAATAACTTGCATTATTATGCTAGATGCTAGATGACCTATCGCGACAGGCACTGACATGGATGGGAGCAGTTGATAATGACTGCAATCTACCTCAGGGGAGAACATTCAAACGACATGGTTAAAAAAAATCAATATCAAAGTTGTATTGTAATTACTAGATGTTAATAGCAGATAAATCAAGAACTGCCCCTGACAAAAGATCAAAAGTCTTTACAAATTTCCATTGTTATTATCAAGTATTACAAAGGCAAATAAATATGAATAATGTCATTATTTAATGTGAAACAGCAGAACTCTTCAAGAATCTGATTCCCTGTATGTTTTAATAAATAAATTATGTATAAATAAATCCATTTGTTTACTTCTTTCTGATTGTAGTCCAGGGTCAGTCACCACAAGTCCAACTTTTCATGCCCGTTGATGAATGAAAACCTTTCTATTTTTTATCCATATGATTTGAATAAAACTTCTGCCTGTAGTGTATTAAAAAAAAACAACTTAATATTTTATCAGTGTTTTAGTTTTTCTGTTTTGAACTTACAGTATAATCAAATTCCTATAATATCACTGAGGTTGCTTTGTGGTAGCTAAAAGTTCCTTTACAAATTATTTGATAATGGTTTTCATTCTACCTTTAAATTTCAAACTAATAGCATCGGAAACACAAAGGACCTAAAACAAGAAATGAATTTTGAAATAAATAATAAGTATGCAACTAGTAATACTTTAGAAACTGTAACTGCAGTAATGTTTACAATCAGGTATCTACAAAGCAGAGAATGGCCCCTTTATAGCAAAATGTACACCTCTTACCTAATCAAGAGTTAATTCTAGAAAAAGACACACAAGCAAAGCCAATTGGAAGAGATGTTTCTATCTTTACTACTCTCACAGACGTCTTGTTCTGATGGTTTCCAAAAATTTACAGAGAAGCTTAACCATTTTCTATGTATTTCAACCAGCACTGGAACACAGATGCTATTCATCCCACACAAATTACACCACCATAGGAATGTACTGTAGGATCAAAACAACTGGCACGTGGTGTCTGATACAGACAGTTCAGGAAATACTGTACATCACAATGAAATGATGCTGAAGCAGAATCAAATCCATGACCTTTGGCCTCTTCAGTAGTTATCAAGAATTAAAAATTCAATTTAGTTCAGGCTATTTTAGACATTATTATAGTAACCAGATCAGATTGAATCACATTTGAAGAACTGCGTCATTGCTAGAAAGTTTCTAGGTAATTGATTGTTTTCATTCTTTCTCAGTCTAGCAAAGACTTTAAAGTATATCGTCTTTTCCTTGTTTTTGCACAAAGAATGTTATGTTAGAGTTTGATGACTTGATGTTTTCCGATGTCCTGTCAAATCTCGTGTGTTTCTATTGTAATGATGTGAGGCTTCAGATTACATACACACCATCTGCAGATTCTCCCTACAGTGACCTTCCCTCACCATTCAGGTATCTCAATACACTGTGGGTCCATTTCACGGACCAGCGTTAACAAACCCTGAGTCAAACCTGTGACTCTGGTTTGATTTACCGTGAGCCTGTAAACCCCTGCTTTCACAAAGGCTTCTTATTGTTAGTCTTATCAACCCAGGGTAAGTTGACCCACAGTTAAGTAGGTGCCACACAACAAGCCATTTTCAATGGAGCCCCGATTCGACGAGTCACTAGGTGTCGGCTCACCTCCCAGCCACAGCCGAGGCGCCCTTGAGCAAGGCGCCGTCCCCCCCACAAGATGCTCATTTGGGGTGCGATTCCTCACGCGACCTGTCACTCCACCTCCCCTGTACCTCTATACTAATTGCATGCCTTTGCCCTCGTCATCTTCCTCACCACCAGAGTCATCCTACACCCCACCATCCTAATCTGTTGGCTACGCTCTTGCCTACCACTACTTTGCAGTCACTGATCTCCTTCAGGTTACACCGTTTACATAAGATGTAGTCTATCTGTGTGCTCCTACCGCCACTCTTACAGGTCACCCATATGTTCCTGCCTCGTCTGGAAGAAAGTATTCACTATAGCCATTTCCATCCTTTTTGCAAGTTCAACTACCATCTGTCCTTCTGCATTCCTCTCCTGGATACCAAACCTCGGTCCACTGGACGTTAAGAAAGTTCTTGAAGACGTTTCGTCTCTCATCCAAGAGACTTCTTCAGTTCGAAGAAGTGAAGAGACTTCTTCAATTCTAGCCTTGCTACCTTTCCACCTGGTCTCCTGGACACACAGTATGTCTACCTTCCTCCTCTGAATCATGTCAACCAACTCTCTACCTTTTCCTCTCATAGTTCCAACATTCAACGTCCCTACTCTCAGTCCTATTCTCTTGGCGTTCCTCTTCTCTCTCTTCCTATGGACACACTTTCCTCCTCTCCTTCTTCGACCAACAGTTGTGCAATTTCCACCAGCACCCTGTAGGTGAACAGCACCGATGGCGGTCGTTGTTAACCCAGGCCTTGACCGATCTGGCATGGAAGTCATAGATTTGATTCGCATGTTTGATTTGGCAAAACTTTTACTTCGGATGCCGTTCCTGACGCAACCTTCTGTATTTACCCGGGCTTGGGACCGGCATAATAAGACACTTGCTTGTGCCCTCTTGCGGCTATATTGTCAGTCAGTCATTTTCTTAACCCGCTTAATCTGCTTATGCAGGTCGCGGGGGAGCTGGTGCCTATCCCGGCAGTCTCAGGGCGTGAGGCGGGGGGACACTCCAGGCACGACGCCAGTGTACTGCGGAGCCGGCTATATTGTGGTTACATAAATTACTGTGCAAATATTTAGGCTAATGACCACGCTGGAGTCTGTTGACCAGGTAAGAGTCACCACATATCTGGGAGTCATGAACCGACTCAGACTACTTTGCCACTCAAGATATGCCTCCTGCTTTTGAGAGCAGAACTCTTCCTCTTACAGTTGAGTGTTTTTGCAACCACTGATTTACTTTGGGTTCTGTTTTTTAATAAGAGGTGGCAAATTTGTTACCATTCTGTTCTAGTGATCTTTGAAAATGACCTTACTTAAATCAGTCACTGTTGTTTTTTCTTTAAGGCGATCGTATATCAATGTCACGTGATATCCTCTGACGTGCCTCATTTGATCCAATAGTTTTCCGCCGCTTCAGACTTCTTCCGGGCTAACAAAGTTCGGTTGTGCTGCACGGAGCCGGGATAATTTCAAAGGTCAGTCGAGATATGTACCGCTAAGCAATTAACTTCAACAATTTTTCCATGCGTATGTTTCGGTTTTCCTGCGGTGCATTAGCATGGAATTCTAAACTACAGGTCGTTGCCATGCACGAAACAAATGTGTGTGAACTGGAAGCTAGCACTCGTGCTAACTCCCAGTAGCTTTGTGTTCAGCTACGTACAGTACATGGGCAGTGAGCGGCATAAAAAAACAAAAATCGATTGGATTAACCCTGATAAAATCTGACTCAGACACAGTATGGAACACAGGCTGACCAAAATAGCTATTGAGCCATCATTTTTCTGGCACATTGTTTGCTTATATAATGCTGCCATTTTATTCAGCGTTGTTTTATTGAATGCTTGGTGATGCATTGACGACAACAGTGCTGGCAGACTCACGTGTAAGTTATAGCGTTATGGTTAATGAGAAATGTTAAAAGTTGTGAACTTAGTGTAATTTAACACACAGAGGTCAAATACATCGACTGTTGCAAGAAGACACGTTTAATTTGAAGCCATTCATTCATACTTGAAAGCTGCTACATGTGGTGACGTGGTAGATTTAGTTTTTTCGCACATGAAACGTGAGTCTTTAACACAACGCTGCCTGCATCTCTTTTTATTTTGTGTCGCTTGTCAGATCATCTCTTTACTCCTTCTAAAAGTTAGTTAAAATGTTTGATCAGCAAAACCTAACTTAAAAATGCATTTTGATAATTGGGAAATTATTCATGTTAAAGCAAATGACAAGTAGCCATCAGTATGTTTCAAAAAAGGACAGTGTACTTTCAAAATGATTATAACGTTGTCCTGCAATGTGCTGAGGTTAAAGAAGGCCATATCCTGTGTTTTGTACATTAATTGTATGATAATAAGTAGATACTGTATCGATCCTTTGACTATTGGCCATTAGTGATTTAACCTGGATTTCAGTTGGTTCTCAGGTCTTTGCTTGTGCCTGTGTAAAAAAATTGTACCGTGGGAAAATAATAATCCTACTTAAGTACAGCTGCATGGTGTTGAATAAAACCACCTTTCATGTTACCTTTTATGTGAAACAAATGTTTAGAGATGACAATGGTTTTTTAAGAGATACAATGAATAACACTTTGTTCAGAAGCAATCTGAAGTTGTTTAAATAAAATTTGTAATTAGTTTTACTAAAACTGCAAAGATGCAGTGTCTTAGTTGTAGCTTTACTTTCATTCATTCATTCATCTTCTACTGCTTCATCAGCTGTGACGGGGAGCTGGAGTCTATCCCATTGACTGAGGGCATGAAGCGGGGGAAACTCCGAGCGCGATGCCATTGCACCGCGGGTACCTCATCCTGGGATTTGATAATTGCTCGGTTATGTTATGAATTCAAGTCAAGTAACAGGACTCTGTCTTTTTAACCCATGTGTGCTCTAACTGCCACAGCAGTTACTTGGAGCACAATAGAGGTTTATTTTTTGCTGGTTTATTTTAGTTTAAGAACCACTGCACCGCAACAGCTGTGCAGTCCTTCCCAGTTCGTCCGTCTCCCTTTTAAAGTAAACATTCTCTACCTCATGATGTTTACTGCATCAGAGAACTTGTCATGACCTAAAAACCCCTCAGGAATGGCAGTTTTTCAAAGAAGAAAATAAATCAGTATTTTGCATTTAACTCCAAATGTACTGTATAGACAATATGTTTCTCTCAACAGTAATTAACAACAATAATAAATTGATTGTTAAATTAGGTATTCTTGTGGCTGATAAAAATATCAGTCATGATATCACTTGCCAAATGTGGTACAGTATATCCACACATGAATTCTGTTTACTTTGTCAGGTAAGAGAACCTCAACATTTATTTAACAGTTTATTAAATAGAAATAAATGTGTCATCCTTTATGCATTTTTTAAAAAAAATTTGTATACTGGTCTGATCCCCGAACGGAAATTAAGAGTACACTCTAGTAGTAATTCTTCATTCATAGGCATGCATACATATTAGTGTGTACAGGTCCCTGTAGTGCATGCACACAAACACAAGGGGGCCTGTAGGCATGCAGTGGGAATGCCCCAAATGAGCAACTTGTAAAGGGGGATGGCGCCTTGCTCAAGGGTGCCTCAGCAGTCCTCTGGAGGTGAGCAGACACCTCCCACTGTCAGCTCACACTCCGAGGTGGCTGGGGCAGAGCGGGAATCGAACTGCCGACCTTGGGAACATTGGATGACCCGCTCTATCACCCGCTGTACGGCTAAGCCATTGCCACCCCCCATTTATTGTGGGGGGTGGCACAATTTTTTCACTTTTGTTCCTTAAAGGACTCAGTTGTGTTTGCTTTAATACATTCTGGTTGAGGACAAGATGGCATTTATACTGAGAGAATCTAAATGATCCGAATTCTAATGTATGCTAAATGCAGGCTGCATTCCCTTTGTACAAGAGAAGGCTACTGGGCTAATCTAAAATATTATGAAAGCTATTGCATAAACTGTAATGTTGGCAACTTCATTAATAAAATAACAATACAAACATCACATATAAATGAAAATTACTTGTTAAATCAATTGTATGACGATTGTAATAGAGCTATCAGTCGTAGTGCAGGTTGCTGTGATTTAATCATTCAAGAAACCTGATTAAATCATGCTACGATTTAATCATATGATCATAATCAGATTATGACTTTACTTTGGGTTAATTTAGACAGTGACATCTAGAGTGGCAGAAGGATGTGAAAGTGTAGTCATAGCGACGGTGATCTGTTTCTTGCACAGAGGTCATGAGTGTGTGTTTTAAATGCACAGAGTATCCAAAGTTGTTCAAATCAATCCACAGGACTTAAAGTAAGTTACTTGAAGATGTTTCACTTCTCATCCAATCATTCATCATTCAGTTCTACTGGTGGTTGGTCTTATCTCAGCTTATCATCCCTGTGAGGTGTGGTCAGTGCTATTCATATTCCAATGACCATTGTCCAAACCCGTCTGGCTCCTCAGCAATGGTTGTCAAAGGGGGTCGTCGAAATGCGAGTTTCACTTAGCCGTTGTTTACTAATGAGTGTCATTAGCCTGAGACACCTCACCAGGGTTAATCTGTTGATTGTAAATAAGCAAAGGTGATGTTGCAGACTAACCCCCCTGCTCAAAGAGGGCGTCTCTGCTTTTACATGGATGGCTTCTTTCACTCCTCTCTCAAAGCATCTCTCCTCCCATCAGATGTTTCTCCTTCTCTAACTTCAGTAGACAATCAAAAACCTTATTTTTCTAGCCGCTAGTCACACGAGGGTTTCTAATCAACCGCTTCCAGAACTGAAGAACCTACATAGATATCTGCACAGAGCTGTGGAACTTACAGGACAACATCTGGTTCGAACTTGTTTCCCTTAACACCCCCTGCTCTCTGTTGCCCCCTGTCTCTCGCCCTTCTCGTTACTAGGAGGGGTGCTGTTGGTGTTCTGTTGAGGTCCTCCTCGTCTTTGTGTCTGGTGTGCAACATGACGAGCCTCCTACGTATTGTGGCGGCTAGCTGTTCAGCCCCTGTGTTCAGTGGGGTTTCCTGCGCAAAGCGGCAGCGCACCCAAGCTATCCAGTCTTCATGTCTTCGCTTTCTCAGGACCAGTCAATCTCTCGGACGATGTGCCAGTCCAGGTAGGACAATGTCTGTAATGTTTGTCTGCCTTCATTCTCATGTCCATGTGCAGCATGGCAGGTGTAAACGTATTCAACATAGATAACACTAGCCTTTCTCAACATGGTGATAGTCAGGGTAAGAAGAGGCAAACATGTCCCTGATTGTCCTTGGCAACTTAGTTTCTGTTGCAATACAGAAATCTTGTAAAACTATCAAATAATTATTTTTAATGCTTAACCCTCATAAAGACAGTTACATTTTTCTATTTTAAGATGAGAACCAAACCACAAAACCAAACCACAAAAACCTTTACCTTTTACTTTCAAATTTGTTGGCGCTGCAGATGCTCTCATCTCCAAGGTCACATAAAGAACACTGCAGCCCCCCAGATAGTGTGTCTGTGTGTTTGTTGTAGAATCCAGACTGTACCGGCTGGTTGTGGGTACCTTATGTTTGACTTTTTCTGAGTTCAAGGTTGAACTGGATCCCTCTGGTTGCGGAGGAGGGGGTGATGGGGGTGGGGGGGTGCTTGTGACCTGAATTTCAGTCGGTTCGAGTAGCAACTTCTTCTTTTCCTTTTTGGCTTTTCCCTTCAGGGGTCGCCACAGCGAATCAACCGCCTCCATCTAATCCTGTCCTTTGCATCCTCTTCTCTCACACCAACTACCTTCATGTCCTCTTTCACTACATCCATAAACCTCCTCTTTGGTCTTCCTCTAGGCCTCCTGCCTGGCAGTTCAAAACTCAGCATCCTTCTACAAATATATTCACTATCTCTCCTCTGGACATGTCCAAACCATCTCAGTCTGGCCTCTCTGACTTTATCTCCAAAACCTCTAACATGTGCTGTCCCTCTGATGTACTCATTCCTGATCCTATCCTTCCTGGTCACTCCCAGAGAGAACCTCAGCATCTTCATCTCTGCTACCTCCAGCTCTGCCTCCTGTCTTTTCCTCAGTGACACTGTCTCTAGACCAAACAACATCGCTGGTCTCACCACAGTTTTGTACACCTTTCCTTTCATTTTAGCTGAAACTCTTCGATCACACATCACACCTGACACTTTTCTCCACCCATTCCATCCTGCCTGGACACGCTTCTTCACCTCTTTTCCCCACTCTCCATTGCTCTGGACTGTTGACCCCAAGTACTTAAAATCCTCCACCTTCTTGATCTCTTCTCCCTGTAACCTCACTCTTCCACTTGGGTCCCTCTCATTCACACACATGTACTCTGTCTTACTGCGGCTAACCTTCATCCCTCTCCTTTCCAGGGCAAACCTCCACCTCTCTAGCTTCTCCTCCACCTCGTCCCTACTCTCACTGCAGATCACAATGTCATCTGCAAATATCATAGTCCATGGAGATTCCTGTCTAACCTCGTCTGTCAGCCTGTCCATCACCATAGCGAACAAGAAGGGGCTCAGAGCTGATCCCTGATGCAGTCCCACCTCCACCTTGAACTCCTCTGTCACACCTACAGCACACCTCACCACTGTCTTACAGTCCTCATACATGTCCTGCACCGCTCTAACATACTTCTCTGCCACTCCAGACTTCCTCATACAATACCACAGTTCCTCTCTGGGCACCCTGTCATAAGCTTTCTCCAGATCTACAAAAACACAATGCAGCTCCCTCTGGCCTTCTCTGTACTTCTCTATCAACATCCTCAAAGCAAATACTGCATCTGTAGTACTCTTTTTTTGGCATGAAACCATACTGCTGCTCACAAATGCTCACTTCTGCCCTTAGTCTAGCTTCCACTACTCTTTCCCATAACTTCATTGTATGGCTCATCAGCTTTATTCCTCTGTAGTTGCCACAACTCTGCACATCTCCCTTGTTCTTAAAAATGGGCACCAGCACACTTCTCCTCCACTCCTCAGGCATCTTCTCACTATCTAAGATCCCGTTGAACAACCCAGTCAGAAACTCTACTGCCACCTCTCCTAGACACTTCCAAACCTCTACAGGTATATCATCAGGACCGACTGCCTTTCCACTCTTCATCCTCTTCAGTGCTCTCCTCACTTCATCCTGGCTAATCTTTGCTACATCCTGGTCCACAACAGTCACCTCTTCTAGTCTTTGTTCTCTCTCATTTTCCACGTTCATCAACTCTTCAAAGTACTCTTTCCATCTTCCCATCACACTGCTGGCACCTGTCAATAGGCTTCCATCCCTATCCTTAATCACCCTAACCTGCTGCACGTCCTTCCCATCTCTATCTCTCTGTCTTGCCAGCCTGTATAGATCAGTCTCTCCCTCCTTACTGTCCAACCTAGCATACAAGTCATCATAAGCTTCTTGTTTGGCCTTTGCTACCTCTACCTTCACCTTATGCTGCATCTCCCTGTACTCCTGTCTACTCTCCTCAGTCCTCTCAGTGTCCCACTTCTTCTTAGCTAACCTCTTTCTTTGTATACACTCCTGTACCTCCTCATTCCACCACCAAGTCTCCTTGTCTACTTTCCTTCCAGATGACACACCAAATACTCTCCTACCTGTCTCCCTGATCACATTAGCTGTAGTTGTCCAGTCATCTGGAAGCACCTCCTGACCACCCAGAGCCTGTCTTAACTCCTTCCTAAAGGTCATGCAACACTCTTCCTTTTTTAGCTTCCACCATTTCGTCTTCTGCTCTGTCTTTGTCCTCTTCATCTTCCTCACCACCAGAGTCATCCTACACACCACCATCCTATGCTGTTTGGCTACACTCTCGCCTACCACTACTTTGCAGTCACTGATCTCCTTCAGGTTACATCGTCTACACAAGATGTAGTCTACCTGTGTGCTCCTACCACCACTCTTATAGGTCACCCTATGTTCCTGCCTCTTCTGGAAGAAAGTATTCACTACAGCCATTTCCATCCTTTTTGCAAAGTCAACTACCATCTGTCCTTCTGCATTCCTCTCCTGGATACCAAACCTGCCCATCACTTCCTCATCACCTCTGTTACCTGCACCAACATGTCCATTGAAGTCTGCACCGATGACAACTCTCTCACTTCTAGGTATGCTCTGCATCACTTCATCAAAGTCCAACCAGAATTTCTCCTTCTCCTCCAGCTCACATCCTACCTGTGGAGCATACCCACTAACAACATTGAACATCACACCTTCTATTTCTAGCTTCAGACTCATCACTCTATCTGACACTCTTTTTACCTCCAGGACATTCCTAACAAACTCCTCCTTCAAGATAACTCCTACTCCATTTCTCTTTCTATCTACACCATGATAGAACAACTTGAACCCTGCTCCTAAACTTCTAGCCTTGCTACCTTTCCACCTGGTCTCCTGGACACACAGTATGTCTACCTTCCTCCTCTGCATCATGTCGACCAACTCTCTACCTTTTCCTGTCATAGTTCCAACATTCAACGTCCCTACTCTTAGTCCTATACTCTTGGCGCTCCTCTTCTGTTTCTTCGTGCGAACGCACTTTCCTCCTCTCCTTCGACCAACAGTAATCCAATTTCCACCGGCGCCCTGTAGGTCAACAGCGCCGATGGCGGTCGTTGTTAACCCGGGCCTCGACCGATCCGGTATGGAAGTCATATGTTTGATTCGCATCTTTGATTTGGCAAAAGTTTTACGCCGGATGCCCTTCCTGACGCAACCCTCTGTATTTATCCGGGCTTGGGACCGGCACAATAAGACACTGGCTTGTGCCCTCTTGCGGCTACATTGGTTCGAGTAGCAACTGGCATCAACTATTCTGGACACCCAAGGGTCACCTTTCAGAAGTAGAGGAATACAGCCCACACACTTCAACCAGGTGTACTTATGCTTTCACCTCAGTGGTGCCCGTATATGCACAGTGAGACCCTTCGCTATATGGCCATACATTGAGGGACTAACTGCAAGGAAAGAATGTACACCTCTGGAATGACATTGTTCTGTGTCGTCATTGAAATGAATGACGAGCACTAAAAATGTTTTATTTCCATGTTAAACACAACAACAGTCACAAGGAGAGGATGACTCAGTACACTGTATTCTTTCCATGCTACTACAGCTTACTTCAAGTTACAGCAATAAAGGCATGGTAACCATTTAATTGCAGAACATACTGTACCTCAAACAGAACATACTAATCGTAAATAATTGTATAGTCAAAATTTTATACTGACATGGTGGTAGTGACAGCAACGAGCCAAGGTCTGCAGAAACCCAAAACTGGATGGAAAAAGGAATGAAATCATGTAGAGAGATGACTTGTCAAAGAAATCCAGTTGACTAGCTGATAACAAGTGTGCCTGTCCTGTGCTGTGAAGCGTTCTGTAAAAGCCAATCTTATTAGCGGATGGGTCACTACAGTGAGATTAAAGGAAAAGCAGCCTGTCAGATTGAGTTTATGTATAGACATGAAGACTGGAGCAAAGCCTTGCACTAGAATTTTCCATAGAAACCAATACAACATGTGAGCTGCCTGTTGAATAGATACTTAACAAGTACTAAAATAGGAAATAAGACACACTATAAATAGGTCATTGTCTCTATCTTTAGCATTATCTGAACCCTGTAAGGTGAATACACTAATAGATGAGCTTTTTTGTTGCTTCTCTTTGCCTCTGCAGGTATCCCATACAAACAGCTCACAGTTGGTGTACCCAAAGAAATTTTCCAGAGTGAACGTCGTGTGGCAATTTCTCCTGCCGGCGTCCAGGCCCTCATCAAGCAGGGCTTCAATGTTATTGTGGAGTCTGGAGCCGGAGAACCGTCTAAGTTCCCCGATGAACAGTACACCCAGGCTGGAGCAACAATTAAAGACATTAAAGATGTCTTTGCATCTGATGTGGTGGTAAAGGTAGGTGAGACATGGAGACTTGAGGCTAAGCGTTAGAAGTTTAACAGAGAGATGGAGGTAAATAAGGTGGTTGGTTGATTTAAAGAATAAAAAAATCTTGTAAACAGTTCAAAATTTCTTCTTTCCTGAATGGCTACGGTAGCTAATTAGTTGCGAATTATTGGTGGAAATCAAATGAGACAGGCAGGGCTAGTCAGTGTTTTTTAAGATGATAGTGAATAGCTAACTTTGATCTGTCCGTACCTCATCGGACTGATTTTTCTTCTTCCAGGTCCGTGCCCCCATTTTCAATCCCGAGTTGGGTGTCCACGAGACAGAAATGATGAAAGATGCGGCCACATTACTCAGCTTTATCTACCCAGCTCAGAACCCAGAGCTGATGGACATGCTGTCCCAGAAGAAGGCCACCGTCCTGGCTATGGACCAGGTGCCCCGAGTCACCATCGCTCAGGGTTATGATGCACTGAGCTCCATGGCAAACATTGCAGGGTATGTACACAGCGCCTTGAAGAAGATTCTTCTTGATGAATACTTTATTGATCCCCTTGGGAATGTTAGAGTTGTTCTGTTTCAGAACAGCTGTTCTTAAATGATGAGTTTAATATTAAAAAATGACCAAAGGAAATTCTAGATAAATTAAAAAATAAATAGAATAATATATAAACATATTTACAGATATACTTATGCACAGATATTTGCACACATATACAGTACTGATTTACTGTCTGAAATATGTTATGCTGTTTGATTTAAATGGAACTATTTGAACACATAAAAGTATATTTATATACATTTATCTTTCTTCTGACATCTCAGATACAAGGCCGTTGTGCTGGCGGCTAACAGCTTTGGGCGGTTTTTCACCGGACAAATCACAGCAGCTGGGAAAGTGCCACCTGCAAAGGTGTGTGGAATGAGTTTATGTGTTTCATAGTCAGCCTTTCTCTTATAGAAAAGCACTATTACACGTGGAACTTTGAGTCTGCGAGAATCTGAATTTGAAACTGCCAAGTCAGCTGTACTAATCGTGTGTGTGTGTGTGTGTGTGTGTGTGTGTGTGTGTGTGTGTGTGTGTGTGTGTGTGTGTGTGTGTGTGTGTGTGTGTGTGTGTGTGTGTGTGTGTGTGTGTGTGTGTGTGTGTGTGTGTGTGTGTGTGTGTGTGTGTGTGAACAGGTTCTGATCATTGGAGGTGGTGTGGCTGGTTTGGCAGCCGCTGGTAGTGCCAGAGCCATGGGCGCCATCGTCAGAGGATTTGATACCAGGTTTGTTTCTGATGTGATAATGTACATTTGAATTGCAATATAATCAATTCTGGGTCTTTTAACCTTTTTGACTTATTCAGCAGATAATATCATCAGATAGTCAAGTAATCATCAATGCCTGAACATTGGGAAACATGATGTGTGGGCGCAAAACTCTTGTGCTAGTTATTTTGGAATGTAACAGTTTTCGAAAAAGTCATTGTTTAATCTTTATGCTAAAAACGGCAGCAGCACTCAGCCTTAGATTGTAACAGTTTAAATACCCATATTAAAGATAGAACCCTTAATACTTCAAACATTCTCTGCCAGCTTTTTGTGAGAGTTAAAACACGGAGAAGGTTGGGAATTTCAATCTAGCATGGCTCAAAATACTTGTATTATTTCAATAAAGAAGTCTGTTATTAATCAGCCTTTTTCCATCATGCCATCAGGAGCAGAATTTGCATTTGCGCTGCGCACGGTATGAGTAGTTTTCCACGAAAACAACTGGGCACAGTAAAATCCATTTGTTCTGTCATTTACAACTTTTTATATGGCTGCTTTTTCTCTCTTATGCTCCTTGCAAAACTACCATAATCACTTTCAGTAAAAGATTGAAATATTTGTTTTTGTTTTTCTTACGTGTTTTGATGAACAGTCACAATAAATACTGGCCACAGTGGGAACACATTGCATCTCCTGTTGCTTCTTCTCAATGGCCATTTTGAGTTTTAAGCAATAACATTTGATTTTAATCAGCAGCTGTTGGAAATGTTTACTGCATTAGCAGTACTGTATATAAGACCTGTGTGTGTTTTTCAGCTGTTGATATTCAGTATATTTCAGTTGTGTACAAGGTTTACTCTGATCCTTGCTCTTTCAAACAGTGTTTCTACTGTATTGCTAAACTAAGTGAATGGAAATTTTCAGTATGATATGCAGCATGTGTTCTCTCCTCACACCTTATCACAAATATTTTCCCTCTGTGAATAACAGTCATGTCTCCTTACTCTTCCAGAACTGCAGCTTTGGAGCAGTTTAAATCTCTGGGCGCCGAGCCACTGGAGGTGGACTTTAAGGAGTCAGGAGAGGGCCAGGGAGGGTACGCCAAGGAAATGTCAAAGGAGTTCATAGAGGCAGAAATGAAACTGTTTGCCAAGCAGTGTCAAGAGGTGGACATTGTCATCAGCACAGCTCTTATCCCTGGTATTTACAGACACACAGACTCACGCATCAATGTAGACGCTAACTATAAACGTGAGAAGGGAAAGGTGAAAAAAGACAGTGTGAAAAAGTTTTATTTCTTCTGGGTATGGATGTCACAGAATGTGAGACGATCACTCTGGACAGGTAGTCAGAGAATATAAAAATAAAAAGAACAAATCGCAGTCTATTGAACTGTAAAAATAACTTAACAAGAGTGTACCAGAACATATTTTTGTGGTTACATTAGGCCCCGTACTTGACCAGTTGAATAGTTGACCTTTCTTTTTCTAATTTGGCATGAAACAGTGTTTGCATAGCATTACCAGAAATGTTCATAGAAACCTCAGAGTTGCTGATGCCTTAACCAACTTATTTCCTGCATGGCTCTGACCATTTAGTGGATTTCAGCTACTCCAAATGCTTGATTTTTAATCTGTCTATTCTAAAGATTAATATACCACCTGCTTGCCTGTAATTATTTGTTTGTCCAGAGTATTTCTGCCAAACTATGCATACTAACTTCACCAAACTTTACACATTAATTAACCGTGCTAAGTAGTTGTCTTTTAATTCACTGGCTGAAATGATGTCTATAGAACTCAATTACAGCACAGTATTTTCTGCACTATAAGGCGCACTGGATTATAAGGTGCACCTTCAATGAATGGCCCATTGTTTAAAAAAATTTCATACATAAACTATTCTGGATTATAAAACGCACCTGAGAACTCATCTTCAATGAATGGTCTGTTTTAAAACTTTTTTCATATATAAGGCACACTGGATTATAAGAAATTGAGAAAATTAAAGGCTTTTAGGTGAAACTTATAGTGCGAAAAATACTGTACATTTTTTTAACAGAGAGGGCTGGGGGACAGTGTCGGAGCTTGTCAGGGAAAAAAGGAGATTAATTGCTAGTTTTTCATTTAAAGATGGTTTTTATTCTTCCCTACAGTATATGTTAAAAATACTACACAGTAGTGAGGGCTCAACAGGTGTGGTCCATCTTTTATGTACTCATCAATTTATGTTCTTATGACTTAGGTGAAATAGCTCTAAAACATTACGTTTCATCACGTAACTTTAAACAGCTTAAATGTAAAAAAAAAGGCCTAATTTAGATTTCAGTATTTATTGAATTCTGAAGCTCTGGCCCTGCTTCTGTACTGAGGGATGTTTTATCGTCAGAGTGGTTAAGTTTCCTTTATCATACTGTAGGCAGGCAGGCACCCATCCTGATTACAAAACCTATGATCGAGAGCATGAAAGATGGGTCCGTGGTGGTCGACTTGGCTGCTGAGGCTGGAGGAAACATCGAGACCACAGTTCCTGGAGAGCTGTCTGTATATAAGGTCAGTTCACCTGCTGTTGGTACAGTACCTTAACCAAAACGACAGTACACATCTTCCCTTCTAATTTAATTAAATATCACAGAATTGATTTAAAATTTCTGTTTTTTTTTGGTAACTTTTGTTTTCTTTAGGGTGTGACCCATATTGGTTTCACAGATCTGCCCAGCCGTTTACCCACCCAGTCCAGCACTTTGTACTCCAATAACGTCACTAAGTTGATGCGGGCCATCAGCCCCGACAAGGACAACTTTTACATCGACGTTCAAGAATCATTTGACTACGGGACCATGGACCACGTTATCAGAGGTTCAGTGGTCATGCAGGTATGAGGTCTCATGCAGCCTGCAGCCAATCAAACATGCATGTGCTTAACTGAGGTTCCACGTTATTGTGTTAAAATGTCATGCCAGTCCCTTCTAAAGTCACTAGGTGTCACCCAAGGGACTACTTATCATCTTTTCACTGTTGAAGCTTTCATCAACTGCCTGGAATTAATGTCTCCTCCGTAAATGTATACCCTCATTATTCATATCTGACTAGTAAGAAAAAGGACATCGGTATAAGAATATAACGCTAAATGAACATAGAGTACAGAAATCATAGTGAAGATACTGTGTATAATCTCAAATGTTATGGTATCGGGTGCTTCTCTGTGATGCATGTAGCTTTACAGGTCTAATTATTTTGTAGGTACTGGTTATTATCTTTTCTGATATTTGTCCTTAAATGTTTTTTGATTTGCTTCAGTAGTAGGTATGACGCTGCAGCCACTGTAGATGGAGAATCTGTGTGTTAGCGGGCCACCCAGCCAAAGTGTCAGCATTTAAAGACAGATGACTTACACTTGGGATCAACCAACTAAACAACGACATATGAAGATACATGCGCTTCCACATGTTTTACTTTGTCTTTCTACCGATCATTAGTTTGCTCACTTTGATCTCGACGACCTGGTTTAATGTTTTGCAGATTTATGAATGCATAAAGGTAATTTTACACCATCAGGCTTCGACATCAGGCAGTAAAAGCAGAGATCAAATTACCTCATGATGATTTTCAATCGATATTCTTGATTTAAATCATATTTTGTCTAATTTCTGCCTGTTATGTAGGTAATCAAAAGCCAAACCACTAATATATTTAGGAAAAAAAACTAAATTGACCACATTTTACCTTTTTCTGTTCCCTCAAGGACGGAAGGAACCTATTCCCTGCTCCTCAGCCCAACAATGTGCCCACTGGAGCGCCACCTAAACCCAAGACTGTCCAGGAACTGGAGAAGGAGAAGGCTTCTGAAATCAGTCCATTCAAGGCCACACTTGCCACTGCTGGCATCTACACTGGAGGTCAGTTGATGTGATAGAAATGAAATGTGACCCTGGAGGAAGATAGGTTTATCTCATTAACTGTCCTCATTGGGTCTCAAGGGAGGTTAAGGGTCTGTTGTCGGGCACAGGACAGGTTTACTATGAGCTTGGCACGTCGCTGCTTGAGTATGTGCAGGAGGTGACAGCAACACACACACACTCTCACCCTGTAAGTGTCAGGAAGTGTGCATTGTAAAAGCAGCATCACGCTGTGTGTGTTTGAAGTGATGCTGTAGTGAGTGGTTCTCATGAGTCTCTGTATAAGAGAACCACCTGCAGTTAATGCAGTTCACACTTTGTTTAGATGCTCCAGTTGTTTCCTACTTAACGCCACCACACAGCCGCTCAGGGGAGAATTTGATTTGTGATAGGTGCATGCTCATTAGTGTCTCAGGCAGCAAAGGTATTTTGTACTAAGATTGACAACATGTCGCATTGATTTTGCCACAGCAGTTGGTTCAGAAAATAAATTTTACACAAGCCCAATGAATGTAACCAGAGAAATTGCGTGCTGACTGATAAAGAACAAGAAATAAGGACAACTAGGGGTGTCACATCCATTCAGACTTAACTAAATCGGCTCAGAGTTTGTTACTCTAAGCCTCCTCTTTGACTACAATGCTCACAACTCAAGGACCCAGTTAATGTGGAACAATGATGATATTACTCTTGTGTTTTTATCGGGGGTTTATATATTAAACCCCGATAAAAATGTTAATATTAAAGTTATTTTAATATTGTATCAATTTATAAGCCTTTTATTATTACAAGTTAACAAAATTATTGTAAACTGTATAATTATCTAAATTGCTTGCAATTTTTTCCGAGTTATGCCGTTAAAAGTTAAAGCTTTCCATCACTAATGTCGTCTCTGCCAGGCGCTGGCGCCCTGCTGGGTCTGGGCCTGTCGGCTCCCAACGCCGCCTTCACTCAGATTGTCACCACCTTTGGCCTGGCTGGGATTGTGGGATACCACACAGTGTGGGGAGTCACTCCTGCTCTGCACTCTCCACTCATGTCTGTCACCAACGCTATCTCAGGTTAGTTTTGTTTAGTTGCCCCATTCAGGGAGCGTGCTCAGATTTGGAAGGCCCACTTCCAAGTAGTGTTGTCACTTTTCTCAACAATTGCACTTGAACGTATCATTCTTAGTTAGAGTGTTAACTGTGATGATATGTACTTCTTAATATATGGAACATCAGTACATTAAATGGACTAAAACTGTTTAATAACTGCAAACTGTGATAACCATAAAATTAGTGGTAGTAACACATGAAAACATACATTGTCTCATAGAATTCAACACAGTTGAGTATTTTATTTGAAAATCTTGGCATGACGGTGGAGAATTCAATCCCATAGCGTTACCAAAACAACAAAACACAACAACATGACATATGCAAAACAAATATGACAACAAAACACCAGTCAATTCCTAGTGCCCAAGTTAAAATCCAAATAATATACTGTATGTAAAACAAGGCCAAAAAGGAAAAAGACCACGCTAGAGCATCAAACATGTCACATGCAGGTCTCTATGTCCAAAAAAAACCTTTAAAGACTAAGTCCTTATTGTCGGCTGCTACTTAACACAGAGAGGTTAAAAGGTGAGAAGGGTAAGTGCTTGTGTGTGTTCTCATTGCTTTGATCTCTCCGGGGTAGGAAGTAACACAAAGGTGGTGATCTTTGAGGGTCAGGGAAGTCCTTTGCTCGTTTGCTTGTGCACACAAGCAGTCGGACACAAGACATTAGATGAGGAGCCGGGTGGCAAACAACCAAGATGAAGTCTTTGCTTGGTTTGTTACTTACACCTGGGCCCCATTTTCACATTCTCATCTCCACACTATCTTTATTTTGTCCATTATCTTCTGCCCTCTTTTTCACCCAAACTCAAATTTGTCAGTTGCCACAAAGGCATTTTATTTGGATGTCTCGCTTCACAGTTTATGCAAGAAGTTTGTGAAATGATATGAATTTCAGGAGAATTTATGATCACATTACGAGGAAATTTATTTCTTCTCTTATTGTCTGACCTCCATCTGTTCTTTCTTCCTTTTCCTTTCCCTTCCCACCCTGTTCAGGTATGTTCCATTCATATTTGGCATGCCATACATGAATATTTTCTGTCACTGACTGTGGTTATGGAAATGGTGAGTCCCACAGAACGTTGTTGTTGCCCCAGGCATTATAAAGAGACATGCATACAATCACTCCGACATTAGGGAATAATATTGGAATTTAATGCTGGACCGAGGGACAGTTATATTCTTATGGGAGGATTATAATATTCCTTCCCGACTCTCAAATGGAGAATTCAACGATATACATTCCATAATCATCTTTCGCATTCAGTCTTTATTACACCAGTGATACCTCTCCTCAAGAAGAAGTAGAACTTTCTGATAATGTCACGTTGTCATCATTCAGAGTGACCAGGATGGATAGGACCAGGAATGAGTACATCAGAGGGACAGCACATGTTAGAGGTTTTGGAGATGAAGTCAGAGAGGCCAGACTGAGATGGTTTGGACATGTCAAGAGGAGAGATAGTGAATATATTGGTAGAAGGATGCTGAGTTTTGAACTGCCAGGCAGGAGGCCTAGAGGAAGACCAAAGAGGAGGTTTATGGATGTACTGAGAGAGGACATGAAGGTAGTTGGTGTGAGAGAAGAGAATGCAGAAGACAGGGTTAGATGGAGGCAACTGATTCTCTGTGGTGACCCCTGAAGGAACAAGCCAAAAGGAGAAGAAGAAGTGAGAAGTCATCATTCAGAGCTCTTCAGCATCTCTGCTGAGTATCTGGAGAGGCATAGATGAGGCATGTATCTGACTAGGCCATAACATTGATTGAAAGACACTGTAATTCAGTCAGAACTGTTCAAAATCAAACCAAACATTTAATCATTTCCATCTGCAATGTCACACACATAGATCTTCTGTCATCTGCATCCTCCTAACACCAACTGCCCTCATGTCATCCTCACTACATCCATGCACCTTCTCTTTGGTCTTTCTTTTTCCCTCTTGCCTGGTAGCTCCATACTCAGCGCACTTTTACCAATATACTCACAATCTCTCATCTGGATGTGTCCAGTGAAGTCTGCTCTCTATAATTTTCTCTCCAGAATATCTCACGTTGGCTGTTTCTCTGATAAATTAATTTTTCATCCTACTAGCTTCAACTACTTGTTCCCACAACTTCATTGTGTGTTACTCATCAACTTTATCCCTCTCTTAAATTAGGCGTACCAAGTTTGAGACTAGGCGAGCACCTTTGTCACTTAACAAAAATAACCAAGAATATAAAGTGTAGCTCTAACCAATCATCGACACAATCACTACCGTCTTTACAACATAAACTGCCCACAAGCACAATGCCATGCAAATGCCTGATCCCAGTGAGTGTTGTGTCCCACAGCCTGTAAGTCATTACAGGCCTGATGTTATCTTGGTTTCCTGAGGAACATGTCTTTTTCCATTATAAGTGACCAGAAATAACTTTTTAAGACTTTTTTTTAAAACATCTTTTTCATAGTTTTCGCTGTCCTGTATAATGTATGATGAAAGGGATGGGGTGCAGGTTCCTGAATACTAAAGCGCCTCGTTCTGCAGGTCTGACGGCTGTGGGTGGTCTGGCCCTGATGGGAGGTGGCTACACCCCATCGACGACTGCTGAGACACTGGCTGTGTTGGCTGCCTTCATTTCCTCAGTCAACATTGCTGGTGAGTCACCTGTACAGAGACACCTCAAAGTGATGCTTGCCAGGTTACAGCAACCATAAGCCCATAAAATGTCAACATACGCTAATGACTGAAGGGTTTTACATTGATTGCTCAATAACATACTTTCGAAAAGTTTTGCAGCTGCCCTGCTGTAATCGTTGTTCACACCACTGTCGGCATTTTGACGTGGACCACACACAGATGGTCCTGCTATTAACCTTAACAATTCACATTATAATGACAAACTGTTCTCCAGTCGTTATAGAACTCATCATGCTCTAACAGTCCTGGGAAACAGATTGTTCCTCCAGGGCCAAGCCATGAATTAGATTTAATTTCTCCTATTAGCTCACAGCTAGACACCACACTTTGATGCAGACAAATGAATAGTTAATGTCGATACTGGTACTCAGCCTGTTGGTTGAAAATGCATTAACGCTTCTTCCAGTTTAAAGGTCAGACTTGCATTGCAAACCACTTATTCGTTTTTATTACATATACCCTTAATCAAAGCATGCTAAAATACCACAGCCTTTATAGACGTACATAGTTTCTTATAGGTTGTAAATTATGTGATGTTCTCTTTGCATGTGGTTCCAAATGCACATTTCTATGCAGTCAACCATAAATGCCTGTAAACAGAAAAATTGTCAACAGAAAAGGACAGACACAATAATGAACATTAACTACAATAAAACAGAAAAACAGATGTGAAGTTCAGCATCGATAAAAATAAGTAGTTGTGTTTGGGTATTGATTGTATTCCATTTCTGATTCCATTTGATTCCATTTCTGATTCTTTTTTTCAGTCCCAATTCTTTGAGTGATTGGGTCAAAACAGACAACATGTGTATTTGACAAAAGAAAAAGATATCCTAAAAACTTATGTAAAGAATATAGAATTCATTATGAAGAACTGATATTTTATTGCCACTGGCTTTGTTGCAATGAATTGGCTGTTTGCATTAATAATCTGCAGGCGCTCATCTACAAAACAATGTCTCTTTTATTGTCAATGCTAATTAGCAAATCTTAGCAAGTGATTGCACTAAACTAAGTTGGTTAAAATTGAATTTCAAGCAGTAAAATCAATGCGTGACTGTATGCATGCTAACATTAGCATTTAGCACACAGAGTGAGGTGGAGTACATAGGTTTATAGCATGGCAGTACTGTATATGTAATCCTGGTATAGGCCTGCAGACTTGGCCCATATAGCTTATTTATTTTTGCTCTTGTAAGTATTCCGATTTTGGGCCTTGGGTGGTTTAAATACACAAATATTTCTCTCTACATGTTTTAAGACCAAAATTACAGAAACTAGAGAGAAACAGGTGCTAGCCTTTGTTTCACCCTTCTAGCTATGTGTGCTTGTGGCTACAAAAATGGTGGACGTCCTCACCGTAATGTGATCTCCCCCCGTAAAGCAGTGAGACACCGTCTGGTCCCGGTTTCACACGTTTGAGGTTTTCTACTTGAAATGTTTTACAGTGACATTAAGTAGACTCATTACATTTCTAGCATTGCTTATTGGATTTGGCAGACATTTTTGGCTCCTGGCAATGAAACATCTGTCTAAAGAAAAGGTATTTCCCATGCTCTTCAGGTGTTAAGTCCCAGCTTTAACATCCCTTCCTTGACACCTGTTACCCTCTTTTATTGTTACATATTCCAACAAAAGGGTTGGTTGGCTGTTTTTTCTGTCTGTCAGCAGAAGGGAAGAACATTAAGTGAAATCTGGATCAGGTTCATTAAATTATGAGGTGGATCTGAATAAACACAAATATCTCAAGCTTGGTCTTTTTTCACATTTTTATGTCAACTACCCCCAAACATTTTGACTGGATATGATGGATCTGAGTGAAAAAGCCATTCAGACTTGAAGCAGATCCACACTAAGGCATGGATCTATTATTCGACAACAACAACAATTGAAAGGTCCACATTAAACTGCAATCAGAAACATGCATCAGTGATGGGAATAGGTAATTACATTTTTGGAAGAACCCATCTGGCGGAAGAGAAAGTCTTGTCTCTTCTGTAACTGGTGCTTTCCCGAAGAAGTTACATGCAGAGCCATGATTTGTGGTGAATTGGAATTAAATACAGACCTGAATAGAAAAAGAAATAGTGAGAAAAGATCCCGGAGAGGGCTGAAATCTATTATTGTGACACTACACATTTGGATTCATTACCCCTATCTCTTATCCAGGTGGTTTCCTGGTGACTAAGAAGATGTTAGACATGTTCAAGCGTCCCACTGATCCTCCAGAGTACAACTACCTTTATTTGCTTCCTGCCGGTGTGTTTGTCGGAGGCTATGCTGCTGCTCTGAACTCTGGATACCACATTGAACAGGTGTGAGACGTTGTGAAAAACTACTTCCACCTGTACTTTTAACTTCTTTCCAAAAATTAGTCCTTCAGAATTGTTGCAGAACAATCTGTGAGTCACCAAAATCAAACAAATGTTCATTCATATGTATTATCTGTTTGTCCAGATGATGTGCAGGACCTTTCAAGTTAAACTTCTCATGTTTGTCTTTCTCTCACCAGATGATGTACCTGGGTTCGGGTCTTTGCTGCGTTGGCGCCCTGGCTGGTCTGTCCAATCAGAAAACAGCCCGTCTGGGTAACGCTTTAGGTATGATAGGAGTCGCTGGGGGGATCGCTGCCACGCTGGGCGCCCTTAATCCGAGTCCTGAACTCCTTGCTCAGATGAGCGCAGCCATGGCTGTAGGTGGCACTGCTGGTGAGTCTTTGTGTTTGTTCCAACAGGAATGTGTTCCACCATATGTAAACGATTGAACAAGGCTTTTGCATCCTGAACTTGACCAGATTAAGTAGCAGTTGTGTAGAGGACAGATTCCCTGTGATGTTTCATCAATTGCAGCATGACTAAGTCCCTGCTCGGTGCAGGAGGTCTGTTGAAAAGGTCAGCGTCAGAGATTAGTCATTGTCATTCACTCACACCAGAGAGTTTGATCATTTAAACAGCAACTGTTCCAGGAACAAACTTCAGGTTTAAATAACCACGCAGACTGTTCTCATGATGCAGACACAGTGCAAGAGTTCTTGCAACACAGGAACACGCACACAAACACACACGAACACAGAATTTCCCCTAACAAGCCTCATCGGCAACACCTGGCTCCTCAGACCAGACCCACTTCCCAGCATTCCTCTTCAATATGTGTGTGTATGTGTGTGTGCGCGCGCACATGCTTGTGATTTGCATGTTATTTGTGCACCTTATTTATTTTCTCTCTGTGTATCTCTCTTTTGATCTCTCTAGGACTGGGCATCGCTAAGAAGATCCAGATCACAGATTTGCCCCAGCTCGTGGCTGCCTTCCACAGCTTGGTGGGCCTGGCTGCCGTGCTCACCTGTGTGGCCGAATACATGATCGAGTACCCCCACTTCGCCACTGACCCTGCGGCCAACCTCACCAAGATAGTGGCTTACATCGGCACCTACATTGGTGGAATTACTTTCAGTGGCTCTTTGGTGGCATATGGCAAATTGCAAGGTGAAGCATGGTGATATATGAACCTGCAGATGAATAAAATTCACATCACATATGAATACTGAACATAACCAATTGTGTGTTTGCTATTTGAGTCTTTATAAATGTGGCTTTGCATGCTTCGCATCAGAAAAACCTTTGAGGCGGATTAGATCGGCCCCGTTTCCTTACAAGTGTAGTTTTGAATTTTAGGAGATTTACTTATTTCGTCTTGACTTTCTCTCTGAGTTGGCTGGATGAAGCATCTAGATTTGATTTATTCACTTCTTCCTGTGTACTGATCAAACAAAACAGATAAAGTCTGCTAGTCAACTTTAGAGGGGCTGGTAGGTAGACGTTTGTGCCCCACTAAAGGGGGCATGTAGGGTTCACCTCATCTGTCGTCTTCCAGATTACTTTTGTTTTATTGTAGACCAGTTTTATGATCGTCAGAAGATGCATTTCAGCTTTTTTCAGCACATAACCATCTATTTGATGAGCTTTAAGAGATATTAATCCTTCAATACAGCTAAAAGTAACATTTTTAGGACAATACTCGGATGACAGATGACTTTGCCATATTTTGGTAGTTAATGAGATTTTTTTGTGCTGTGAAGGGACAAAGGATCAGCTTTGTGTTCTGTCTTTTTTTAACCAACCACATTCTTTCTTGTCTTTCACAAAGACAAATTATGCACAACCATGTCATTGATTACTATATTAATGAGTGTCAGTGGCCAAGGGTTAAATTTGGTGATTAATGTGTAGTTGATGGGATAAACAGGATTTGCTGTTCTATTTTATGTCGTTCCAAGCAATGTCTCGGATGAATCCTCATTAGTGTTTATTGTGCGTTTTTGTCTCTTCTCTCTCCACCCTTTAATAATCTCTCCCCCTCCCCCCTCTCTTCATGCAGGTCTCCTGAACAGCGCTCCCCTGATGCTCCCTGGTCGTCACCTTCTGAATGCCAGTCTCATGGCCGGTAGTGTTGGTGGCATGATTCCCTTCATGCTGGATCCCAGTTACACCACAGGCCTCACCTGTCTGGGGTCTGTCTCTGCCCTCTCTGCTGTAATGGTACGCACAGCCTGTGTGTATTTGTGAGCCTGTTTTGGCACTCAGTAAAAATAGAAAAATCTCCTCTGAAATATTTTTCATTTTCTTACATGCTGACAGACATAACATGTAAGGAGGTTGTTAAAATATCTCATAAAAGGAAGGAGGCATAAAAAAGAAATCAGGAAGGAAATATTCTGCATGTCAGACTGGGTTGTAAGGTTGAGTGTAGCTGTCCAGACGTTCAGTCAGAGTAACAGATAGCTTTTAATAGTCTGGCAGCCAAAGGCCCGGCTGCCCGGTTCCTGCTTGTATTCAACTCAGTATTGTTTTTTAATTTTATAGATTTTGTTAGGAACAGAATTTTCTCTGGTCCCCAGGCAATCGAGGTATTTTTTCTGCAGTTGTTCGGAAACAGTAAGTCTGTGGAACATCAGGTTCTTGCGTAAGAGGAAACCAATATTCACATATATAATATCGACACCTAGAATACACTGAGACCAGCTCCCTTTGAGCTGACATCATAGTCATCACTTTGTTGATAAAAATTTAATTTTATATTCTGAAACGTGTGTCAGGTGTCTGCTGAAAAACCAAATTAATCTTGTAAATCAAGAAGAATAAGAAGAATACAACTTTATATATAGCAAGCCCCAGACCCTCACGGGCCACCCCCACAACTTAACTTTTGATCCAACTGTTGATAGAATTATTGTCATTACAGGCCATGTTAATGTGTCTGTACTGATATTTGGTTCAGCTTCTGATTAAAACATTACAGTCAAGTGAATCCAGGCAGCGAGCACACACTGATGTAATTACTTACAATTTTTTTTAAAATTTTTTTTATTAAGCCATGTTCAAATTTAAGAAAAGAAAATCGCTTGCTCAGCATATTGACATATGTGGGTGGGAGAAATCAGCGAGTGGAAAATGTTCCAAAAAAACAACAACACAAAACAAATTTTCACAGTATTCCCAGAGAACTTGGATGGATATTGTTTCAGTTACAGTTATGAATTAGTTCTTTTAAATTGCTCCATCCAATCTGTAATCAGTCTTCTGAGTACAGTATAATATATCATGAACATAGAACATGTGTGTTTGTGTCAGTCTATGTTCCTTCACTTGAACACATTCCTAAAAACAAATCTCCAGTGCATCAACAAGCGCAATCAATGATGAGCCCATAAAAAAATATCAGTGCATACTCCTGGACCTTGCTGCTGCTTTGACAACTACAGTTGGCAAAAACAAGTGCAGATGATGGAGGGACAAAGAGCGACTGGATTTGATTGTGATAATTGTTAGCAAAGCTGGAGAGCCTGTAGAGTCTGTAGTGAAAGAGAATTTGTTTTTTCTCTTTTGAAAAATCTTAGTGCGTGTTCAATTGTTGCATCAATTTGTTACACTTTTTTCCCCCCAGTCAAAGGGGGTCATTTAAGTTACCCTTGGATGTCCTGGGAATAGTTTTTCCTCAACTCCTCAAAAACCACTGGGCAACAATTGGTGAAATTTCAGAGGTTTTAATGGCATTCATTGATTCTTTCTTCAATTTGTAGACATGTAATTTTTCTTGTCATTTTATTTGCAAAATGAAGGCTTTTTCACTTTTCCTTTAATAGTCACTCCTCTTGTGTATGTATTAGTTAGGCTGATTACAGCATTGGTTAAAAACTTTTTCTCTTTTTTCAGGGTGTGACCTTGACAGCCGCTATTGGAGGCGCTGACATGCCGGTGGTGATCACCGTGTTGAACAGTTATTCAGGCTGGGCCCTGTGCGCCGAGGGCTTCTTGCTCAACAATAACCTGCTGACCATCGTCGGAGCTCTCATCGGATCATCTGGAGCCATTCTGTCATATATTATGTGTGTGGTGAGTCTCAGTTTAAATTAAGTATCATAGCCTTGCTGCCTTGCATCTAAACAGCAAGCTCTGTCTCCTTAGATGAAGCATTTCTTGTAATGTGTTCAGCAGTTATTCCTCACCTGACCACCAGGAGGGACTCTAACTTTACCACAGTAGAGCCCCAGTCTTGAACAAAATCTTTAGTTCAAAAATTAATTTTTTAAACACATTCAATGATGTGAGATTAAAATGTATAGCAATCATTAAAAAAAGGAAATACAAAGTATCTCTCTTCCCCATCCCTCAGGCCATGAATCGTTCACTTGCCAACGTGATCTTGGGAGGCTACGGCACATCTTCCACCGGGACAGGAAAGCCTATGGAGATCACAGGCACACATACTGAGGTCAATGTGGATCAGACCGTCGACATGATTAAAGAGGCCCAGAACATAATCATCACTCCAGGTATGACACGCACGCACGCACGCACGCACACACACACACACACACACACACACACACACACACACACACACACACACGCTACAGAGGGTCTCGTATATGAGTGGAAAAACATGCTTTGACTTTGCCACTCACTTTTTTTTCAGCATTAGGAAAGTGTGTGTTCTGTTTATTTAACCTTTTCTTGACCCATGTTACATCACCATTTTGCTAGGCTAATTGACAAGTCATGGTAGGATGGACACGCACGCACGCACGCACACACACACACACACACAGGCGTACACACACTCATACACTCTTGGGTTTCTGTGTGGTCGTCAGTCCCTGGTAAATAGACATTCTACAGCGCAGCATATATATATGCAAGGTCAGGGGAAAATTAGATGGGATGAGGGTGGGCTGGGATTTTGTTGACAATTCAAATACTACATTCAAAACCCTCTTCTAGTTATTTTTTTGGGGGTTAGACTGCGGGGTCAACACTTTGTCCCAGTTGCAAGTGTTTGTTTCTTTCACATGTTTTTAGTGTTCATTTCTAAGTACAGGTCTGAACCTCCCACAGGGGTCGTGACAGCAGTCCTTGAGCCCAGTGACATTCGGTTTCACCAGACAGTTGTGAACTAGTCACAGATCTGAAGAGTTGTTTTACTCATGTGGGTACATGTAAACACAGACATCAGGTATCCAGCCTGCAAATTGGCGATCCCAGTCCCAGTGCTGAGTGCCTGCATACAAAAACTAACTCTTCAGAGGAAACCCAGCAATTTAGAAGAATTGCAAACTCAAAAAATGGTCAAAATAGTTTAGAAGAATACTGACAGAAAAGTTTCTTTATATTACTGTACAATTTTCTTCAAAAAAATAACAGAAGCTGGAAAATAACAATTAGAGACTGAAAATTAACAATTATCAGGGTTTTTTTTATTTATTTTTTTTAGCCTTTTTGAAAAGTGGTATGTAAACAATAACAATACACGCAGAAAAAGGCACAAAAACATTTTCTTGGATGCATTATAGAAATCGTGAAACTAAAATGTGAGGATAAGAATAAATACCAACGCATTAGGACAAATCCTGTCTTTTTTCTTTGGGAACCAGAAACTCACACACTTGGTCTCAAGCATTTATTGATATGAAATTAGATAATCACCTCTCCATTTACACTATTGGTGTTAAATATCAGTGCAGAGTTAGCATATTGTTGTACAGACATCAATAAACAAAGTTTATATACTTAAATTTCAAGCATCCCATCAGCTAGTCCGTACGGTTTAACTTTGTTAATGACACCACTTTCAGATCACATACCATTCACATGTACAATTATTCTCTCCACCCAAGCAGTCAGACCGGTATCGTTGAAAGACCTCGCCTTCAGTCACTCCCCGTGTTTCCATTTCTACCATTCTCCCTAATTGGAGCCGTCATAGTCACTTTGCCTGATTGACGTCTGTGGGAACGTTTAAGACTTTGCCCGATAAACACAAACGTTTCCCTGGCTTCGTCTGGTCCATCTCCACACGGTCCGGGGCTGCTTGTTTTTCTTCTAGAAGAAACTCTGGAGATAATATGTGAAGCACAAAGAATGACAAAAATTTAACCCGTCAATTTCAAACTATAGTGATTTTTTTTAAAATTCACTGATTTTTAATAATTTCTCTTCTAAATTGAACCCCTGTCATGTTGATTGCTATGTTGTAACATGACAGGTTCTGACAGGTTGTTGTGATGAGGTTAGCGAACGCCACTTGATTGTTTGACATTTGTTTGTGTGTGATAAAAATCAAGTGCCACACGCAAGTGTTATTACACACTGGAGAAAAAATTAACATTGTCAGCTTTTTCCTAAAAGCTTGGTAACCATTTTTATGTGTATTATATAATTGTAAATAATTTTTTGAAAAAAAAAAGGCATTATTTTAAAGTAATTTTCCAAACTTCAACTCACCATCACCACCATATCCTGACATTTCTGTCCCTATAATGTCTACAAATACTGTATGTATAAAAAGTGAAGTTTACATAAGACAAGAAATCAGATCACACCAGACTTTTTTTTGTCTGCAGCCTCATCCCTTTTTTAGAAGCTTGCCACAAAGTGTGTCAGTCCAAGATGAGGTCAGGATGTTTCTTGCTCTAGACAACATGTTAGGTGTGCGAACTCAGACTTCAGTTTTTCTTTTAAATTCTTCTAGGTTATGGACTCTGTGCTGCAAAGGCTCAGTATCCCATCGCTGAGTTGGTGAAGATGCTTCAAGAAGCTGGGAAGTCAGTCAGGTAAAAGGCTGATAAAACTTCCGTGTGCTAATCAGTTTGACTGAACGTTACTATTGCAGTTACTAGTTTGTCTTGCAGTAAACGCAAAATGATAATTGTGCAGATATACCACTCAGACACATTTAAAAACTGCACCATTGCAGACAGAAAAGAAGAGCTGAGGGTTTGGGCTTAATAATGGGAAGATGGGAGAGGACAGAGAGGAGGAGAAGGAGGCGGCTGGTATTCAAAAAAGGAATCAGAGCTAGAAAAGAGTGGAGAGGAAGGACAAGGTACAGCGGAAGCTGGTGTAATTGTCCTGCCTCAGTCGTTTGATCCTGGCCGTTACAGCTGCTGCTACTTAGAGCATTTGTGCTTGATTAGTGTAAAGTGGGTGGTCAAACTCCCTCCACCCTCATCTTTTCTCCTCTATTTTTCTGTTCTGTGTTTCAATGCATTCTTCTGAATTCTACATTTTTTTAATGTAACCTTTATTCAGCCGGGAAAAGTCTCACCGTGATTTAAAATCTTTTGTATTCCTTCTACACCTCTTCCTGAGGTTTAATTTATACCAAGCTTTCATTCCTCTTCCTTTGCCACAAGAGAATGAACTTTAAAAACATAACACAGTCGACACAAAACAGTTATGAAACCCATGCATGTCGACTGTATGGGTTTAGATACATCTACAAGGATAGCAACATACTTTTTCTATGGGTAGCCATGGAGATTGAGAGATTCAAGAACTTGGAGCTAATCTCTTCCTAAGTTTGATGAACACATAGAAAATAAATCTCCAAATTGAGATCAAATTTGCAGCGTGTCCAGAATATTAGAAAGAACCAGCCACTCGAATGCAGTGGCTGATGTGAATTTCCACTGAATGAGTGCTGTTTGAAGCTTGTGTGTCTTGATGCCTCTCTCTTTGCCAAACTCCATTTATGTTCATCCTGCCTGTTTTGTGTATTTGCCACTATTTGTCCTGAATGAGATGATGGTTAGCTGTGGTGAGGGGATGGTTTTAAAGATTGTGTTTTTCCCACAGGTTTGGTATCCACCCTGTGGCCGGCCGTATGCCTGGTCAGCTCAACGTGCTGCTAGCTGAAGCCGGTGTTCCATACGATATCGTCCTGGAGATGGAGGAGATTAATGAAGATTTCCCAGGTAACACCCTGTACCTTTTACTCTCTTTGGAGGAATCGTGCTGTTGCAGCACCTACTTTTATTGTTTGTTGCTTTACTTCAAAGGGACAAATCACACAGATGTCATTGTTGTTCCCTCAGCTTCTGGGTTCTTAAATAAGCTCTAGGACCAGCTGTATTGCTCACTCATTTTAGAGCTTGTATAACTCATGTGTTGTGTTTTATGTATTTTATGATATGCAGTGGTTGTGTCGACTGCTGTTGGCAAAACAAATCACCCTTTGAGGAGATTAAAGAATTTCTGTCTGTCATATTCACTGTCTTGCCTGCAGTTATATTAGGGGATCAAGGCAGCTCATATCAGTATTCTAGAAATGAGTAAAGTAAGGAGACCATTACCGCAGCACAGCCTTGTCATTTAAACACATGGATTTTCATACATTAAAAAAAAAAATTCTGTCAGATCCAGAGATTTGAATTGGAAATTATTTCAATATAAATGAATACTGTACCCAATGTTTCCTGTTTCCACTTGTTGAAAAAAACTGTAATTATTTTTTTCTCTCGAATGCTTTCATAGATTTTCATTACGTTAATCTGCATCATGTTGAATTTCCTGCCACCCATATTTTTCTTCAAAATTAGTTTTTATAAACCCATAATATTGGTTCAGTTTTCAATTGGGTCATGGACAATCTGACTAATTCAGCCATAATTTGCGTGCCATATCTCAAATCCTCCAAAACAGGATGAGATCAGATTAATTTGGAATGTTTCTGACATGCTCCACTGAACGAGGGTACTATTTTTAGGCCTTGACACGTGTGTGATGGAATGGGTTATTGAGTTGAAGGTTGAAAAGAATAAACGCAGAAAAAACATGACTTAAATAGATCAGTATGTATTCTAACGTTAATTTGTCGGGTTTGCTCAATCAGAGACCGACCTGACCCTGGTGATTGGTGCCAACGATACAGTTAACTCGGCTGCCCAGGAAGATCCCAACTCCATCATCGCTGGTATGCCTGTTCTGGAGGTCTGGAAGTCTAAGCAGGTGAGACATCTGGTGCATGCATGTGTGATAATGAGGCTATCCTGGAGCTCAAAAAAGATAAAGAAGAATGGAGGATTTTACAACAGGACTGCTTTTTATCACTGAATGTCGAGGTCCTGCAGGGGCCTCCATTTTAAAGCAACACAAAAACAAATGCGTACTTACATTCCAACACACGTACACTCAGGCGTAAACATCCAGGTGCAGTCACATGCTGATCACATTAGTGCTGACTGTGTCATTTAAAAGACATTCACAATGTGGCTCATCTGAGTGCTGGGATTTATGAAGAAAAGCCCCACATGCACAGATAGAGATGCACACAAACAAATGATTTGTCAGTATCAGTCAAGCAATGAGAAGTCACTGACGGTGTGACTGTTCTTCCATGCTAGGTGGTCGTGATGAAACGTTCCCTCGGTGTGGGATATGCAGCTGTGGACAACCCCATCTTCTACAAGCCCAACACGGCGATGCTGCTAGGTGATGCTAAGAAGACTTGTGATGCTCTGCAAGCCAAGGTCCGCGATGCCCAGAGCTCGTAGGTTTTCTGGCGTCCTGGTCCAACTATGCTAAGAGCAGAAAATGAAGGTAGAATATGACAAGTTAAAGTCCAACTGAGCAAAGGGGGTCACTTTCCTTCATCTATAAATAGAAGAAATGGCAAATTTGTTGTAAAAAAAACCCCACACACCTACTTGTGTAGTAGGAGTAAAGTAATTGCTGTAGTTTTCTACTTGAATCGCCACTCCAATGTCCTAATGTTTATTTTGTCCTTGACATGTCGTTTATTTCTCGATCCCCAAAAAAAGGGTATGTCAATCATGTGTATGTAATCTGCAATCTGGAGATCGTCTTAACATTTTAAGAAATAGTTGAAAATAAATTTTAGCCTTAAAGACGAATTGAAGCAAAGGTGATGTGGCAGAGAGTCAGGTTAGAGGGACTGAAGCACAAATGTTTTTTCACACTTTGAAGTTTGCTCCTCATTCTTTTCAGACTTTCCATTTAATTTTCAATGTTTCCTTCAATGGATCAGTTTGCTCAAATGTTTCTATGTTCATGTTCTGTTAAATGGAAAAGGCAGTGACACATTTTTGGTAAGTTCTTTCATTTCAGGTTTTATACTGTAAGTAGAGATTTTTGTATTGGGTCTATTACCGGTAAAATAGATCTAAAAAGTCTGGATCAACTTTTAAAAGGTGCGTAATTTTCTTTTTTCCCCAATTTTACTTGACTAGGACTCATAACCTCTACCTACGTCTCCAGTGCAGCAATAAAATATAAATGAAAAAACATTGAAACAAAAAAATCCACACAAAACTCATGTATTTAACCTATCTATTGCCATTTAAGGCAATGATCAATTAACTTTCAAATTTGGGACCACGGCTGTCCTGTAATGCGAGTTAAGATTGTACCTCTCCCTGTGAGAAATACTATACCACCTATATGGCTTTTACGATGCTTCTACCAACTGTGTCCCATCATATACGATTTTACATTTCAGTACATACGAAGCAACGTGTTGATCGTTGTATATGATGAGGACTTTCTAAATTAAAGCCAGCATTTACAGTTAAACCTAAAATTGAGCCAAAACATCCCCTTTTACAGTCTTTATAAAATATGGTAAAGATACTGATAAGACTTTTTTTTTTTGCTGTTTTATGATGACCTAAGTTTTTTTTAAGAGATCAGTGACAGTCATGATTCACTTAATGAACTGTCATGAACTATTATTCTAAAACATGCACCAGCTTATTGACATGACAAATGACCATTATATCTATAGTAGTTCAAGAACTAAATCAGTACTTAAGACACAAGTACAGTAATTATGATTCATTGTGGGAGACTGTTTAAGATACAGTGACCATGGCAACTATCCTACCTCTCCTGAAAATGAACTTTCCATAGGAGCATTACACGACCAATCCCATTTGATCCAATCTAACACAGAAAGTGGAACGGACCAGTTATTTTTCCATCTGCACATCTATATATTAAACCTGACCAAACGCCACCTGTTGTGTGTTTCTAACCTCCAGACCTCAGCTTACCACGTGTTACGCAAGTGAAGAGCTGCATATGTCTTTACTGCTCATGAGGGTTTATTGTCCTTAGATCTCAATTTACACAACAAAAACGGTGCTTAGGGACTGTTAGGTTGAGGTGTGTGCTTGATATATGTAGCTTCTTGCCATTTTTTGTATTGTATAGACAACGATCAAATTTAGGGGAATGGAAAATCTAATTTTACGGTGGCAAAAATTCTGCCCTGCTCCTGCATCTGTTTTTCTGTATAGAGCCTATCTGTGTATAGCAACAATGGGAGCTTGAAGTTCTATAATGTTTCAATCCACCAGGGACATGAAATGTACTGTGAATGTTTCCCCCCCTTTTATTTATCATGGAACATTTTCATCCCAAATAAACCTGTATTTACACTAGATGTTGCCTGAGGCTCCCATTTCTTTCCTGACACACTCCTAAAGGTGCAATTCAATCCCCCGCTAATAAATAAGTTGATCTGCGAGGTTTTTTGTGAGGTCTACCACCACTTTGATGGTAATGTCACCTGCCCAAGTTTGAACGGTGAGGTTGAAAACTCAAATATTTGCTGAAATTATCTGGATGAGGGATCAGGAGAGGAAGGAGTTGGATCCACACTCACCCGTTTTTCATCGGCTCAGTACTGCTTTACAGATGGGAGGCCATAAATAATGTAAAGACTGCAAAGAATTAAAACTACTGTATGTCTGGCAGTCAGCCTTTCATTAAGGAAGTTTTCAAAGCATGATGTGGCTAAGGTCGACTTTACAAATTCCAAATCTGCAGGTACATCATCCAGGAAAAAGGAAAGATTAAATATTGTACGTTTTTTAGTGAGAACTTTTTTTTCCCCATCCACCAACCTTTACCACGTGAGAAGGATCCGAGACCTCAGCAGGATCGCATGAGTCCATCATGAGGGTGGTGATAATAGCTAAAATGTAAATATCAGCTTGTGTGACATTTTCGCCTACAAGCGGCATGTGATTGCTATTCATAAGAGGATGAGTGAACTGGTGGTGCTTTGGAGTAGATTTATAAAGATTGGGATTGCATGAGTGTGTGATGGGGGTGGCTTCAGTTTGTAACAAGTAGCACTCAGACGGGCTGTTATCTTCACACAGGCTGGAGGAGATCTGAGGGGAACTGTCACTCCCACAGCACGGGCAAGATGCAGAGATAAGGATGATCGGAAAATTTCTGTCATTTATAGAGCATCATCTGTTCAAATTGACCTTTAACATGAGAGGACGTATATTTATCTTCATAGCACTCAATATTGAGGTAAATATTAATATTGACTTGGGGCCTTTGTTTTTTGAGAATATTCACCTCTTAATGTTGTATTTATGTATGTGTGTAAGTGGGAGAGACAACACGTAGATCCAATGTCTGATGGGCGCTGAGATGACAGCCTCCTTAGCTCAAGCTGGTCTATTGTAGCAGAGCCAGTATTTACCCAGAGTGCTGAGGGATAACCACCATGTTCCTGCCACAATGAGCCTCCATCGCCCTTCCTAAAGGAATGGTTTGTCCACAATAGGAAAACAAAGTTTGTTTTGCCTGACCTTGCGTGCAATTTGGCTTTTAATTATTTATGATGCATGTGATTTCATGATGCGCTGGAATCTATTTGATGATGAAAGTACTTTTATAATTCTGCATTTGATAAGGTAATTCAGCAAGAATTTACATGTGACGGAAAGAATGTAGCTGGAGACAAAGTGATTATATTCTAAAAATATATATAAAAGAGGACCTGATATTAGAGTTTGAATTGGGTACGGAATCACAATTTAACCAAATGTAAAAGTACTAATTCTTTTGAATCCTCCTGTGTGTTTTAAGATGCCCTGGGCATCTTTCCAGACGATAGATTAGCTTCACACAGATGACTTCAGGTAACACAGGTAACTTCAGATCGTCTTTGATAACTCTAGAGATGGTCTTTGGCTTAGTCTTTGCCATTCGAGCTATTTGTCAATGCATTTGAATGGTTTTCTTCTTGGAGATCATTTTAGCTTAGCAGCCCATCATTTTCTGCACTTATTTATATGTTTAATCAAATCATGCTCTTCTTCAGAACAATGTTTGGAAGGGCCCATTTTTATCCAGTTTTCATAGAGAGATGCGTGTGCATGTGCTGGCTTCATTCTGAAGTAAGCTCCAGCTCATTGACCCCTGTGTTATCACACAGTGAAGGAACTCTAATTAAACTCCACACTGTTATTATTTTGAAGAAACTCCTTTCAACCAATTATTCAGCTACATTCAGTTTCAGTTAGGCTCAGGAACATGCATACCATTAATGTTGGGTCTGTTGGTTTTCTATGGCTCTAATCCACCTACTGGTAAATTAATTACCATGCAGTAATATAATTTCTACCAAAACAGTGATTCATCTGGTTACACATGTTGTGCTGTTATTATTTTGAACAAAACTGTAAATATTGGATCAACTGGAGAGATTGGGGATGCAGCTCAGTGGTGGATCGCATGCTTCGCTTGTCTGCTGCCCCGGGTTCAATCCCAGCATCTGCAACTCCATGGCGACACAAACCAGTGTCAACTGTAGGTCAGTCCCAAGCCCTGATAAATGCAGAGGGTTGCAGTGAGAAGGGCATTTTGGCATAAAAAAACTAATATGGGCATTTCTCTAAAATGGAAAGGATGACACACTGTGGTGACCCCTAATGGGACAAGCCAAAAGGAAAATTTATTTGATGCGTTTCAAATATGTTTCAATTTTGTGTTGTTTACTGTCTGTCTTGTCTTATTTCTAATACCACCCCCCACCCCCCAACCCCCAGATAATTCAACAAAATGGAATTTACAACATGTTCTGAAAGAATTCTTCCTCATGATTTGTTGGATTGAATTTCATCATAAATTCCCTGAAAGTGTGAGCAAATCGTATAAGAATGCTGTAACCATATCTTATCTTCTCCCTCTCTCACTATTGTCAGCACACAGTTTCTCAGCCCAATTAAATTGTTACACAGTCAGCAGTAACTACACAATGTATGATGAGCCTTAACCTCAGACCTCAGACTACAGCCCTCAAAACAATCTTCTACCCCGAACCCACAGACTCTAATTTTCCATGTTTTTGAAAAGAGAGATAGCGACTCATCCCAAGTCTCCATAACCCATGCTTGCTGAGAACAGGAGTTCATGGATGACCCTTTGCTAGATGACCCTTCCTGAAACCGCTTACTTCAGCAGCAAAACAAGTACTTCTGAAAAAAAGCTGGAATTTCAGCCAGATTTCATAAATACTTACAAAATTACACATTCCAAACAGTTTATGCTTTTAAAAATAGTCGACTACGACAAGACTGTAAAGCAATCGGAGCACTAAATAAATACAAAAGTCTACATCATACACATTTAGAATTGTTGAAAGTAAAATAAAAATATATCACATCTGATACCTTAGCAGTTCATAAAATAAAAATAGAGTATTTAATTTCAAACACATGAGAATTCTGTGAAGCGTCCTCTTGCGAGATTATTTGACACTGTATGCAACCATAGCACCCAGCATGCTGGTGGCCATCACCATAGCATGCACACAAGCATACATATGCTACATACTGTATATATTCTATATATACAGTATATGAATACTTTGTTAAGAAATGTTCATGTGACTTAATTATAACCCCATTTTTTGAGGTTCTGCTTAACTATGTTAGAAAAAATGTAAACTTGATATGTAATATTCATCAACTCTGCTGTAAGATAACCATGGATAAGCAGGAGACACTCTGGGCGCCACACCAGAGCACTGGCAAGTATAACACATAACAGACATCCCCAAGATTGGAAACTAATGAATGATGATTTCATTAATGTTAAATTTAAAGGTGGAAGCAATCTTTCACAGATTAACTTCAGTCATTACTAGTCATTTAAGTAAATCATATTCTGCACAATGGTATGATAAACTTAAATGTCTGGAGTCCAAGACGTCTGTGCAATGCTCAACACATTCTATCCAGGGCACACTCGACCCTTGAGGGCCCACTTCTCTGAACTGAAGGAGAGCAAATATGAAGAGCCTCTTGAATGAGCGCAAACTTCACTTACAGACATCAAAACAAAAATCACTCTCAACACACATTTTGGACATCTATTGCCGCCAGGGGCAGACTGGGGCATTAAAAGACTAGGAAATGTGACTGTTTGATCAACTTGGGGACAAAGCATTTGTTAGGGAGCTTGGATCTATTAAATCTTTATTACACATACACATTACCACCATGTGCCTTTTACTCAAGGCACAGACAGTAGATCTTAGAATATTGCTCCACTGGTGGAAAAAAGCATGCTATAAATGGATATTATAAGCGAAGAAAAAGTTTACATCTCAGGTGCATCTCAGACATTTAGCTTTCGCCCATTCTCGGACAGATGCCTAGATAAATACGATATTTGGGGTCTTCTCACTCTGAACTTCTTGGTCTAGCGGGTCTTGAGCCGGCCCCCAAGCCAAGACCTAGTGGATTGAGCTACTGCCACCCAAAAAATAATGAAGTAACTTGACAAGAAAAGAACTTTTGTTTAAAAAAAACCCAAAACACTAAATTAATGGAGGTTATTTCATGTTTAAAACCATTTGACTTTCCCAAAATCTTCCCAAGTTCAGAGGCATGTAGCAATGTTTCTGTACTTTCTGTAATGGTCTGCACAGAACAAAATTTCAGAACTTTACATTCTTCTGCAGCTTATTAATTCATGATGGGTGTGGAGACCACATTTATAGATGATCAAGCAACTGCCAGGAGAGGTGTGAGGGGCACAAAAGACATGAGAGGAAACAAGGAAACATCAGAGTGTACAAAAAATATCTCAGCAAGTGCCAAACCACCAGTTGAAAAGAGGGCACTAATGTCTTTTCTGTACATCTGTTAATCATTGCATCAGCACCAGTTTGCTCTTGTTCATCTGTGATAATGATATGCTCTATCCTCATGAGCACAATTGCTTCTCTCTTGGTATTTATTTCAATATCTCACTATGAAATACACTCCTTGGATGTATTTCACACCATTAGACAAGTACAGGTGTTACATCTTATGCAACATTGGCACAGTGCCACTCAGCATTCAATCACCTTACCTTACTTCAGAAGAAATCTACACTGTCTACACTGATCAGCTCAAACCGTACTAAGACTAGAGCTGACCCCTACATTTCCAGGTCCAGCTGCCTTCAGAACAGGTGTTTTTCTTTCACTATTTTCTATCCTAGAATATCTTTCTGGGATTTTCCAAATGTAGTCTATTTCTCAGGTCTGTCAAACAGTGGACTGCTTCACTTAGTGGGTACAGCTTCAAAGCTCCTTTAAAAAAAGACAGATTACCAGCCTTACAGTTCAGGTCTGCTGACAGCAATGCAGGTAAGGCTGCATAGTTCTCTTTAGTGCATCAGGTACTCCTTTCAAGGTAATGATTGTTGCTACCTTCGGGAATACAGCTGCAAAGCTGCTGTAAAGATGCACGAAACAGCCTATATGTTAAAGATTTGTGGTGAATTAAGTTTTTCTATCTCCTTGTATATAAACCTATTACACGTCACTTTGCAAACATATAGTACTCTATTTTCCTTCTATTTAATCTACACTTTTATACCTGCTCACCACAATATTGCTTCATTGAATATTTCATATGTATGGTTTCATGTCAAGTCTCTCCTGAACAACAGCAACAGAAATTTGGAAAATATGGTAAAAGACAAAGAGAAGAGGCATTTTGAGGCAATTCCCAGACACCCACTGCTTTACGATTCATTTGTTCTCCAATTAGGCAGATGTGTAGCAGGAGGTGTGCCATGGAAACTTTGGAAGAAGAAGCTTTATTAAATCACTTGCAATCATACTCAGTGCAATGTTGCAAAATTTGTTCTCTGCATTTGAATGTTGAGCTACGAAAATGCTAGTAGTCATGAATGCGCAAGTCGTATTGCACAATTATACAACTGTGCTGCTGAATTTTCTTCGGTATCAATCAAGATTCTTTGATTTTATTGATTGTTTGTTCCACTAAACTGCCTGAAGATAGGGAGTTCCAAAACAAAATATGCAATATTCTTTTTCTGCATGTTTTCCTTAATACCTTTGAAAACTCACGGGGGTGAGCTGATCATAAACAGAGGGTTTCTCAAGGGATAGTAGCCGCTATCACTTTGGATTCTTCCAGCTCAAGTCTCTGGGTTACGTTTGGGTCGCAGGCGCATTCCACAAAAGGTCTTGTGACCTCTTAGGCCTCATTTAGGGGACTCTCTGCAGGATATTTGTACTGCAGCTTGCTAGTTTTCACCCCTTACATTTACAAGCCTCTTTCTCTCGGATGGCACTTTTCCAAGCTTTGGACATGCTGTCCTACATGAAAGGACCGGTGGTTAGATTTTCAGGTCTGGCATTACATAAGTCTCCACATCCCGTAGTGAGACATCAATTCAAATGCTAAGAAAGAGAACCTGGGGTTATTTTAGTGGCCCCAGTTCTCTCAGACTACCTGTCTTGACCAATGAACTGAAAGAGTGAAGATATTTGCTTAACGTTTAAGATGTGACATGCTCGAGTGAGGTATCCCATGCTACTCAGACAACATGGCTTACAAAAGTGGCCAGTGTTTGTGAGGTAATTGTTTTGCATGCTTGTTTGGATGAAAAACACAGGTTCTGACTTTTTTTTAAATTCAGCAATGTGACATTATGGGATACCTTATTTGCATTGGCCAAGGAGGTATTTATTGTGTATCAACTGAAGAAAAAAATCTGCACTTAGTCATTTTACTGTCAGTACATAAGCCACCACTGGATAAAGGTCACAAACTGCATCCAATAGGATATCTTTTTTAATAATCTATCAAAACAGTATCCACAGATATAGGGATGGTGTAACAGTACCATGGTTAGAATCATGGATGAGAGAGAAATCTCTTTCATCCTTGATCCTCAATGTGTTCCCTCCCTAAAAGTCTAATCTGAACATCCTAACAGCTTGTTTGGAACAACTGTGTTATTGAGCGGTATCTTAAAAGCCCCCAGAGCCAGGCCTCTTGGATACATCGTCCCATGGACTCTCACAAACATACACAATGTCTGCCCTAGACCATCCTAAAGTTGTTTTGACTGTGACAGCCAGAGATAAATGTAGACACACTAACCTGGCCAGCGAACACCACAACTGGCCTCTTTACTGTTCAATTTCATTGCTGCTGAGGACTGGCTAACGTAAACATAGTGGGAGTGTGTCCTTTCAAGCTGCTTTTATTGTCCAGCTGCTTCTCAGCCTCTGGATGTAAATTGTTGAGTTTTGGATGGAAGGATGAGAGAAGAGGGGAATAAAAGGTAGGGGTGAAAAGAGGTGAGAGGTTGGTTAATGTAGTGGGACATAGTAAAGGATGAGGTTTTCCCTGAAGTAAGACAGGAATCATTTGTGTGTGTGTGTGTGTGCGTTAGAGGTAAGATCTTAAGATCCAAGCCCGACCCGGCCCAAACTTTTTAAATAAATTTTTATTTGTATATTATGTATCTCAAACGATCTATGGATATTAAACTAATGAATACCCTTATAAAATAATTAATTTAGGTAAAAAATAGAAGGCGTTGGATGAGAAACATCCATCTACAGTACCTGCTCAGTTCCCTCCGTGCGTCAGCTGTATTTTCTCCTGTCACCTTACCTTTCCGATCGTATACGCGCTGAAAGTAGAGGTAAGATCTTAAGCCTGAATCCAAGCCCGAAATTTGGGCCGGGTCGGGCTCAAAATGTCAATAATTACGTTCGGGTCGGGCTTTAATACCGTCGGGCTCGGTTTGGGTTGGGCTGGATTTTTTAGGCCCGATTTTACCTCTAGTGTGTGTGTGTGTGTGTGTGTGTGTGTGTGTGTGTGTGTGTGTGTGTGTGTGTGTGTGTGTGTGTGTGTGTGTGTGTGTGTGTGTGTGTGTATGTGAGCATATGTGTTATGAAAGTAAAGGCGTTACAAGTTCAGAGAAACAACATGTTTATTGAAACATCGCAAACCACTTAGCATCAGTTTGTTATTGTCTTGTGGCTAGGCGACAGTTGCAGGGGCACAAATAGATGCTAAAAGAGACACATTCTATTTACACTGAATGGTTAGGAAACCCACTTAATGCATTTTCGGGGAGAAATGCAACATAAGGGTTTGAAGATGATGTCATCTCACAGTATCAGCCACGTGCATTGACATGGAAATCCTTTGTGTACAACTGCTGTGCTATTCCATATGATTCATCTTGCTCAGTTTATTATCATAGACCATAAATTTTACTATCACTTCATTTTGCAAAAGTATTTTCTTGCCTGACAGAACTTCAATGGCGGTTCATTCTTAAACCGTTGGATGTAATGTGGTATCAGCCCACCCTTTGCAGCTCCAGGAAGGCTTTCCACAAGTTTTAGAATGGCTTGATGGACATTTCTGACAATTCTTCCACAACACTATATGGTAGTTAGACACTGATGTTGGACAAGAAGGCCTGCCTCACAGTCTCCGCTCTAATTTATGAGCCCAACTTCTGAGAGAAAACCCCACACCATAATCCGCCAAAACATTCTATGCACCCACAAAGCTGAGAATTGTCCATCAGATTGCCAGATGGGAAAGCGTGATTCCTCAATCTAGAGAACACTTCTCCACTGTTCTAGAGTCCAGTGGCAGCCTGCTTTACACCACTGCAACCAATGATTTGCATTGCGCTTAGTGATGTAAGACTTGAATGCAGTTAATGGAAACCCATTAGCTGCAGCTTTCTATACACTATACTTGAGCTAATCTGAAGATGACATTAATTTTTGAGGTTTGTACCTATTGATTCTGCAGAAAGTCATGGGTCTGCTGAAGCCTATGCCAGCTGGCGATGGGCGAGAGGTCAGCTACATCCTCAATAAGGCACCAGCTCATTGACGTAAGACAAACCACTCATGTCCTCACTCACACCAAAGTTGTTGCAAAGTTGTTATCACCAAAACCAGACTTCATTTGCAGTTATTTTAGTTAGGAAACATGCATAAAAATATTTCAACACACAACAAAGCAAAACTCATCAAACCATCTTGATTCTTCTTTCCACCATTCTGGTTATCGGTGACTTGATCAAAATGAACTGGTGATATGATGCAATTTATTTATTTGTACGTTACACTGCATCTCTGTCTGAAGGCTATTGCCCTCTCTGTCCTCTCAGAATATTTTCACATTTAACTCCTGTGGGTCTCTTAAGAAAATGTTTATATCGTTATGTAATGGAGAAATGTTTCTCCAAAAAAAGAGTAATTAAGTAAAGCAATAAACCATACACACTGACTTCAAGAAATGATAGCCTTTGCGCATATACATGTGTTTTTATGAAACACATGTAGCTTCTTAAGTCATCTTGTTGCTATGATCATTTCGTCTAAAGTCTTCATAATAAAACACAAAAGCTATATGTGTTATGTGAAATATTGCAAACTTATTTCCTTCTAAATATGGGGAGACTTGTCCAGAAATGAACTCATTCACTTGACACTTTGTGAAGATTCACTTAATATTTACCTTCAAGGCTTTTATAGCCATTTTTTGTTGCCTGTGGATTAGGACTAATCCTACACTTGAAGTATATGGATTTGGTAACAGAATGTTTTTACACTTACAGCTGTCTAGTCTATGATGGCACAACCCAGGAATCAAACTTGTTGGAGGACAATCCTTATACAAAATGCTGGATATTCTCCAAGAAGAGCATAAAGATGAACTTTGGAAAAAATCACTCCAGTCACTATCTTCCATTACTGTTTCTGCTGCCCTGGTACCTACTACTTTTATACTATTACTTTAACAATACACCACTTATGTGTTACTGAAGTGAATTTAAGTCATGGAAGAAACCTCAGGATTGTCACAGACTAGACCGATGCACTAAAATTTCACTACAGACAGACAAAAAAAAAGAGATTTCTAACATAATTCTAATAATTATAAATAATATTTTGTTATAATTCTGATTTGCTGACATTCTGATACTGGAGTCAAAGGTGTAGGAGGACACAATAGGTAAGCAGGAAGGAAAAGATGAGGAACAACAGTAGTATTCTGTGTAAAGTACAGCTGCCCCTCTGCAAGCTGAACAATCTGGCCATAGGTGGGAATTCAACTGGAGTTCTTGATCATCTGATCAGTACAGCCAGTAAGGAAGCTGGTGAGTGAAGCACAGACAAGAGGAAGGAAGAGAAGTGTTACGGACCAGACTAGAACTATGATTCTCATAAGTAGTCCCGTGTTTCATTCCTGGACATGTCCCATTTGTCACACTCCACATTTATGTTGCCTGGAGGGGTTAAGAAACAAGCAACACTGACCCAAAGTAACCATGGATCAAGACTTCAAATGGAATACATAGAGGAAAGTGGGAAATTCTCAGAGCCATGACATGCATCTAATTTTATTAACGTACTTCCAGGGAGTGTGATACAACAGGAAATAGGATCCATCAAACTTCTTGAAGACGAGACAATCATAATCGTTGAGTACAAACTCTGAAGGATATTGATAGAGAAGTACAGAGAAGACCAGAGGGAGCTGCACTGTATTTTTAAATCTGGAGAAAGCTTATGACAGGGTGCCCAAAGAGGAACTGTGGTATTGTATGAGGAAGTCTGGACAGAGGAGTTCAAGGTGGAGGTGGGACAGCATCAGGGATCAGCTCTGAGCCCCTTCTTGTTCGCTATGGTGATGGAGAGTCTGACAGACGAGGTTAGACAGGAATCTCCATGGACTATGATGTTTGCAGATGATATTGTGATCTGCAGTGAGAGCAGAGAACAGGTGGAGGAGAAGCTAGAGAGGTGGAGGTTTGTCCTGGAAAGGAGAGGAATGAAGGTTAGCCGCAGTAAGACAGAGTACATGTGTGTGAATGAGAGGGACCAAAGTGGAAGAGTGAGGTTACAGGGAGAAGAGATCAAGAAGGTGGAGGATTTTAAGTACTTAAGGTCAATAGTCCAGAGCAATGGAGAGTATGGAAAAGAGCTGAAGAAGCATGTACAGGCAGGATGGAACGGGTGGAGAAAAGTGTCAGGTGTGATGTGTGATAGAAGAGTTTCAGTTAAAATGAAAGGAAAGGCGTACAAAACTGTGGTGAGACCAGCGATGTTGTTTGGTCTAGAGACAGTGTCACTGAGGAAAAGACAGGAGACAGAGCTGGAGGTAGCAGAGATGAAGATGCTGAGGTTCTCTTTGGGAGTGACCAGGAAGGATAGGATCAGGAATGAGTACATCAGAGGGACAGCACATGTTAGAGGTTTTGGAGATAAAGTCAGAGAGGCCAGACTGAGATGGTTTGGACATGTCCAGAGGAGAGATAGTGAAAATATTGGTAGAAGGATGCTGAGTTTCGAACTGCTAGGCAGGAGGCCTAGAGGAAGACCAAGGAGGAGGTTTATGGACGTAGTGAAAGAGGACATGAAGGTAGTTGGTGTGAGAGAAGAGGATGCAGAAGACAGGGTTAGATGAAGGCAATTGATTCACTGTGAGGACCCCTGAAGGGAAAAGCCGAAAGTGATGTAATGTGTGAATCAGTTTAGTGTTTCAAGAGTTATGGTCACTTCAGCCCATGATCTGCAGTGTGTTTCATCTAAGGGGGAACTCCAAAGCTTCCTGAGAGTCAACAGAAAATGACCAACATGAAAGTCTGGAGTAGAGCTTTAAGTCTGGATTTGTCCTTGCGTGGTGTGCTGTAACTATGGGGGTTGTTGGCAGCTGCTCTTTCCAATGTGATGAAATTTTTCTAATTACTGTGAATGACAGAAATATGGCCAAACCAAGAAAATAAAAAAAAGGAACTTTCAAAACCACAAAACCACTTAATGGTGTGCAAAAGAAAGAATGCACATTAGGCAGGAATGAAAGGAAAGGGCATACAGATGGCAGGAGAATGGAGAAGAGAGGATATTTATCCATACTGTCCCCCTCTTTCCCCCCATTGTCGCTGATGCATTTTCCAACACTTTACCAAGGGATCTTTCCAAGGTTTTAGCACATTATCTGCATTAAGAAGATAGAGGGTAAAAAGATTCAGGAAACAAGAGAGGAAGAAACAGAGGATCGTGTGCAAGAGACAGAAAGGAAAGAGGATTGTGAAAGTGTGTGTTCACAGAGAAATGCATTTATAATGGGGGTTGGGTATCTGCTGCACAAGCTCTTCAGTGTCAAGGGGCCTCATCAGCAACACACGCACAAAAAAGGGAATGACACAATGAAAGAAGGATGAGGTTTCACAGCCGAGGTGGAAAAAAGAAAACATAACTCTCGTCTTGCTTGCTCTGTCTGTCTCACTCACTTTCTGTCTCTCTGTTAGTGTTTGTGAAAGTCCAGCACTGTCACAGAAGGAATGCACCACTTGTGTGAGGTTGTGTGTGTGTGTGTGTGTGTGTGTGTGTGTGTGTGTGTGTGTGTGTCTGTGTGTGTGTGTGTGTGTGTGTGAGTGTGTGTGTGTGTGTGCACAGGTGTGCATTCAAATCTGTTTGGGTATTTTGAATTAAAGGCATACCTCAGTGTCCCACCTGCATGAACACTCCACGCTACATGGTGGCCCATTCAGGGATCTTATGAAGTGTTTGATCACACCGTCAGTGCGGATATCTGATGAAACGTTTAAGTTCAGCAGGGAAAGACTGATCTGTTGACTGTTTGATATTTTGGATTGATATTGCTAAAACTGGAAACTGGGAAACCACTAAAATGCATCAACAGTCTGTCGTTTTGTTGGTCTGCATACCTTGTGAGAGAGAAGTGCACTCAGCAGTGAAAATCTCAACCATGTGTGTCTGGAGGCATATTGTTGAAGAACAGGGAGTTCAGGACAGACTGTGTCAGGCAAGGATGCACAAGAATAGTAGAATAAAGGGAAGACCATGTGCCGGCTCAATGTGTGTACCTGGGGTCAAGGGTCAAGATTCAAAACTGGGCTGTAATGGGCCCACTAACCAGTTACAACAATTGATGTGGGGATGCAGATGTTCCAGTGGGACAGCAGGTTGAGCAGCAAGGTGGCACAGTGGGTAGCTTGGTTGCTTCACAGCTGTTAGGTCTTGTGTTCAAACTTTTGCAGGTTTGTTGTTCTTCCCATTTCCACCTGGGATTGCTTTCATTATTTTCACCACCAGACCAATGTAATATAGGTGATCTGGTGACCCTAAATTGACTGGTGTCATGAATGTGTGTGATTAATTGTTTGTCACTGCATCTGGCTGTGTGATGAACTAGTAAAACAGTGTAGCTCAAAATCTCTCCAGGCTCCAGGGACTTTCTTCATCATTTCCACACTTCACAATTTCCACATTTCCTCTGGAATTAATAAAGTATCTATCTATCTATCTATCTATCTGTCTGTCTGTCTGTCTGTCTGTCCGTCCGTCCGTCCGTCCGTCCGACCGACCGACCGACTGACAAAATGATTAATACATTCAAAAGAATTATAAACACTTTTTCGTTTTGCAGAAGAAAGTTTCTGTCTTGATAAAACTCAGGACAAGTAGACATCTCCATGCAGAGAGCCAAGAAACCAGGCACCAGCAATGTTTAATCTGTTTGACCTACTAGAAGAAACCAGGATGACTTTCACTCCACCCAGATAGATATTTAGTAATGGGTTAGAAGGGTCGGTGGGTTTGAAGTGATAGATCTTCTAGAAGTATGCAGTGTTTTTTTTCTTTCAGCTTTGTCCATCTTCTTGGATTCCTTGAAGGTTGAATCTGGAGAAATCGGAAATCTTTTTTCTTCTGTCCAGTTCAGATTCATCCTTCAAGGGTTACCAGGGTTGAGATTCTATGTCTCCTAAGATTTGAGTTGATTAGGTACTGCTAACAAAAATAATAAAATAATAGATGATAAACATACAAGTTATATTTAAAGTCACATCTCAAGCAATACGATAATGATAATGATGATAATGGTTCAATCAGGGTGGCACGATGGTGCAGTGGGTAGCGCTGCTGCCTTGCAGCAAGGTTCCAGGTTTGATCCCTGTCTGTGTGTCGTTTGTATGTTTTTCCCATGTCTACATAGGTTCTCTTTGGGTTCTCCACCTCTAAGAACACTACAAATTGTCCGTATGCGTGCGTGGAAGTGTGAATGGTTGTTTGTCTTTCATGTGGCCCTGCAATGCACTGGCGACGTATCCGAGGTGTTCCCAGCCTCCTACCCGTAGAGAACTGGGATGGGCTCCAGTTTAACTCATGAATCCTAAGGTGAAAAAGCAGCTTAAAACAAGATGATTATGCTCGTCTCGTCTCCAAGAAAATGGATGGAGGGATTATTTAAACAGTTTAATTTGGAATTTGGATATTAAACTGCTAATTTTTTTGGTCTTCAGTTTTAAGATGTACAGTAGACACTCAATGACTGACGTAATGTTCATGACGTAGTATTTATCAATGACCGAAGTGGCCTTAAAATGACCTCATTCCGAACATGTCCTGTTGCAAATTGAAGTCAGATGTCTTCTGTGGAAAAAAGCCGCGGAGCTTGAGACGGTACTTACAATACAGACATCTAAAGTATTAAATTTAAATGTGGGTGGTGATGTTGATGCTGGCAGTTATGCCCACATTCTCACTCCAGCCATATCACTCTGATGTTTGCACAACACTGAAAATGTTTCATGTTAGTGTGAGAGACGAACAATAAATATTCCGTGCCACGAATGAAAAAAGGATTGAAAAGGCAGGAGGGAGATGGTGCTCTCTCATCTTGTCCCAGTTTGAATTTGTGAAAGAGCAGATCAAGAGAAACATCAGTCTTCCACCTGAGAGTCATGCTCACACAAACATTGTGCAAAGCTGTACAACAACGTGTGAAAAAATCGCATGAGAAGATGTTGAGGAAATATTGGTCCTGTGTTTCAACAAAAGCATAAGAGTTTTTGTTCATACCCAATCCTGCAGAGTTTGATGTGCAACCATAAATCAGAATGTAAAGAGAGGCTGACTGTAAAATAACTGGAAGAAAACAGTTGCAGCAAAAAATCTGTGGAATGCACGGCTGCTTTTATATAAGCAGAATTTAGCTTTAAAAATTTTATTTTATAAACTATATTAATACCTGAAGGGAAATTAGTTAGTTGCACACTCTTTCATAGTGTTAGTTATTAGTTACTAACACTCTTTCATAGTGTTAGTTATTAGTCATGCATATATATCTAGATCTATATATATCTATATATATCTATATATATCTATATATATCTATATCTATCTATATATCTATCTATCTATCTATCTATATATATATATATATATATATATATATATATATATATATATATATATATATATATATAATTCAAATGATAACATTTTTACGTTGTGTGGCACTGAAAGAATGCATGACGGTGAAGGTGTTAATTAAAAGAGAGGAAGACATACAGAAATAAACAGAGAGGAATAAAGAAGAGATAAAATTACAGCAGGGGAACTCCTCATGAGACGGTCCATAGCATGCATTTAGAGGGTTATTAGTTTAATAAGAGGCTGTTGACCTAAGGGTGTGTGATTAAAATGTTGTCATTTTTTGTGTATCTCTGACCTTGTGAAATGAAATGATAATTTTAAATTTTCCTTTTGCATGTACTGAGGTTTCCTTTGTTAAATTACAACGTTTAGCGCAAAATACACACGGAAGTAGAAGAATCAGGAGTGTTTGCAGTGATGCTCCACAGCACTGTGTTTTTCACAGTATATTCAAAGAGATATAGCTGTGTGAATGCATGTGTGTATGCTCAGGTGTGTGTATGTTACAACACAAGCACAAGATGTTTCTCAGCTGTTGCAGCAGGAGTATGGAGGTCACAATGAAGATGAGCTGTAGAGTTAAATTGTACAATAAATAAAAGACAGTTCTATTTTTGCCATGGGTCTGTTTAGTCGCAAGTATAATTTTTGATTCAGTCCAGCAGGTTCAGAGAAGAAGCTGATGAAGTGCGTCTGGTTAACAAGCTTGTTTTCGCTGGTGTGACTGTGAATAAAAAGCACCATGTAGACCTGGGCTCTGACAGGGATTAAGAAAGACCGAAAGCAAAGTCTTGTTTAGCTTTTAATAACTTTTTTTAGCCTTCACATCAACAAAGAAGGATTTGGTTAAGATTATTTGTCTCCATTTGTTAGGTTGTTGTCCAGATTTAGGCTCTTGGGATAGTAACGTCTGTTGATCCACCACATTTGTTAAGACAAAATATAGTTTGGATGGATTATCATGACAATTTATCCAGCTGTTCATTGTTCCCAGAGGATGTATCCTTGTCCTGTGCACGGTGTTGGTTGTGAATAAAATCTACAGAAAGTGGATGGATTGCATTTAGTTAACTGTATGTTGTGTCACTGTGAGTATGGAAAAAGCCACCAGAAGAGTTTTATTCGATAAATGTCTTAAACCTTAAACTATAATCACAATTTTTGATGATTTTTCTATTTGTTTGTGCTGTTTGTATAGTTTGTGTTTGTTTAGAAGTTTGAAGAGTCAAACAGAAAGATTGTTTTGCTTTGGATCCGTGGATATCCATAAGCATCCATAAGTTAAAATATTATTGAGCCTAATCAGAATCAGAATCACACCAATTATGCTCTGCTCCATCCTGATGAACCTGAATCAAAGTTGATCCCAAAATGTTAAGGACTTTTCACTCACATTTAGTCAGCCTAAACCAAGAGACCACAATCAATTCTTGTTGGTTTTAAGATAATTCTTCGGACCAGTACTGGAGTTGGACTTGTCTTCTCAATATAACCTCTTAGAGGGATGAAAAACAGGTTTAGCAAAAAATCCTCAGAGCCAGATGCAAAATGTAGCCGGCCTTGCACTCAACGTCAGCATGCAAATCATCCACAATGCGCACAACAACTGCGACAAAAATAGAAAGCCAGTAAAAGCTTGCAGACACCAATGCATTTTGTCACAAGTCACCAAGGCCATGTGTGGATGCACTCCAGAGCAATTTAAATGAATCTTCTATCACAAAGGTAACAAGAGTTGACAAGTAGAAGAGAATCAACCCCACACTAAATTGATTTGTCACTCATATTATTTAGCTATTATTACTTTTCCATGGGTTTTGGTTGCTTGTCCTTGAAAACTCATTTTGACACCTTTTAGGGTAAACATCATTAGGAACTCTGGTTCAGTTCCTGCATCTGGAAAACTAAAAATGGCAGAGACACACACATTTGTTTTATGACTGCATCTTATAGAATGTAGACCCATCAAATGTTTGCATAATTGTCTGCTCACAATTATTTAAGCTAGCTGCAATTATTTTGCATAATCGTTAGAACTGTTTCTCTTCATCTGAATAAAAAGCAGAATTTTTCCATCATTGTATCCATGTCTGGTGTGTGACTGGTGCTTCATAATGATGTCATCAGCTGTGCTGATTTTGCATTTTAACAATATGGCTGGGATGTGAGCTGGTATTACTTGTAACAAACCCTTAATAAAATTGTAACAAACAATTGTTTGTCCATTTATTCCCTCTTCCTTGCAAGTTACTATTGGTAAAATTGCACACACACAGACACAAGCACACATGCACAACATACACACAAGCACATGCACGCACGCACGCACACACACACACACACACACACACACACACACACACACACACCCCTGCTGTCTATTTTTTAGCTGCAAATGTAAATGTTCCTCTGCTGCATTCCTGTACAACTAAGCAATAAACTACAAAGTCTAAAATCTGCTTCCTATTTATGCTGGCATGCACATGCCCAGTGTACCTGGTCATGTGATGCATGTTCTGATGGATGGATATTATTCCTGTAAAAGTATAAAATACTTTCCTTTTCTTGGTTTAACTTGATCAAAAATGCTCATCAGTACATACATTAATATTTCAAAATTCTTATTTGAAAAAAATGCATTCATTTACTTGTATGTTTAGAACCATCAATAAAATACATTAACTAATAAATAGGAGTGATGTTTATTATTTGCTGCCAGAAACATTTTCCATGATCTACCCTCATTTATTAAGGATGTTTGGTCCAAATATTCCCCACACCTGGAATTTGATGTCTTTTCCTCTCCTTCTATTCCAGTGCAGATGTGGATATGCATGCATGTGTTTGTGTCTTTCAGGGTACTTTGTCTTTAGTCTGACCAGATTTGGCAGCGTGTTTTGAAACATTACCCCTCACAGCCCAGCCTGCAGATGGATCGCTCTATTTGCCAGCTCATCCCCAGGCCGGGAGTAGAAGTGTGTGTCAGCGGGTGCACATCAACATGTGTGTGTTCCTTGATTACCCCGCAGTCTGTGGAGGTATAAGGTTAACTGCTAGTACCTCATGGACGGAAAGACTACCCAGAAGGGTGCATCATCATCATCATCATCATCATCATCATCATCATCATCATCATCATCATCATCATCATCATCATCATCACAATCATCATCATTGACCTTATGACTTCATGATGACAGTAATGTAAAATACTGTTTGATACTCTGATCTGTCTTCATTTAATTCCCTTCCATGTCTTGGATAAAACTCTCAGTGAAAACAATGTTTTTTCTTACAGATTAATTGATAGCCAAAAATGTGAACATAATATAAGCAGGGATCCTTTTGGTTGTAGAAAATACCCAGAAATATTTATTTTTTTCCAAGTTTCTGATCACGTGTTTGTCTCTTCAGATTCAGCTCCACAACACTTAACAGACTGACAGAATCGATTGTTTCAGGGAAAATAGTTCAAGCAGCAGGTGAGCTCTAATTTCTGAGATCTGACAAGATGCAGAGATAACTGCTAAGAAAAAGGGTTTGGTGTTCCACTTGTAGAGATATGATATACCATCCACCCCATTAAGCAATATCTGTGCTCTTGCGTGTGAATGCATACGTGAGTGTGTCCAACTGTGTGTGTGTGTTTCCCTGAACAGCCATACAAAGTCCCAACTCTAAAACAAATAGAGCAGGAGGTCATCACTAAAGATGGGCCAAGAGAGACACCAAAAGAGAAGGAGAAAGAGGGAAATGTCAAATAAACCCGCTACTCCAAGAAACTTTGTTTATCTATCAGGGTTTCCTGGCGACGCTAGTATGTGTTTATGTTTGCATTGGTGTTTATGTGCGTGTAAGCAAAAGCTTGCATATGCTTGTACAACACATGTACATTTATATGTACATTTGCAATGCTGGGTTACTATATGGTGTCAGTGGGTGTCCCCATATGGAAGTGTTAGAGAGTGTGCATATCTGTGGTTAACCTGGGGTGGCCTATCTGCCACTGCTGGTATATATTTCAAAGAGTGTGTTTAGTTTTGTTTTTTTGAATCAGCTACTGCTGCTCGGCCAATCCCTGTTCTCGGAGGCCGAGGAGAAACTCCGTATGGGTGAGGAATGTTTTTCTAAATTTGGCAGAAATTATGATTTTTTAAAAAATGTGATTTCATTTTGAACATTGCTTGGTGCCACTGCCCAAGGACATATACATCTTCACATGTTTTTGTGTATATTTAGTCATCATGAAGTTACACATTACATAACTAGTGTTTTGAAAAAACAAGCTTTTCAGGGAAAGAGATCTTTAGTCTGCAGCAGTTATAACAGCACTCACAGCAATCTGCTTCTGTTATTTTAAGCAAAGATTTATATCTTCCCCTCTAGAATTATTTGACTACCTAAGATTACTCTGTTCAAAAAAACATCAAAAGAAAAGTAAAGTAGGAGGTTATTTACTACTTTTATATCATGGATCATCACAAAAACTCTTTGAGAGTCCTGACCTCCTTTTAAGCCCTCGGAAACAATACGGTACACAGGTGAACAGGTTTGTACTACAACTACTCCTTCTATTACTACTACTACTAGTACTAATACTACTACTACCACCAATGATAATAAGAAGAACAACATCATCTCATTAAGAATATATAATGTAATTACCTGTAGTATAACATTTTAATCAACAGACAAAATAAATGTAATACAGTTTGTCCACACCTACAATGTTGCTAAAAGATTCAAGGGTTGATGGTGATCATGAGGAAGATGCCTTATTGTCGGTTTATGATAAGTGATTGCAGTGGTTTTCATGTTAATTCAAGATGAAACAGATGTACTGTATTCCAGACTGAGATCCACAGGAACAGACTTCCTGCTACTTTCCAGCTTGATCTCTTCCATCTTTGATTTACATTATAAAAACTGCTCTGAAAAGTCAAGTGCTCCAGTGTACCAAACATCTTTTGGGACACTTCGGCTTCATTACTCACGTTCCCACTGCTCTGAGTACTACATAGATACTTTGGGGTGATTGTATTAAGAAAGGTTGAATCATCCCACCCCTGGCTGGATGTCTCCCCACCGGGGACTATTGTAAATATTTGAGAGGAACTGTTGACATGAAGATAACACTGACTAATGGATATACAAGCCTGGACTCAGAAAAACACTGATGGGTCTGTTGGAGTGATAGAGGAAAAGATGAGTGGGAAAGATATTGGGAGGTGGATGAAGAGAAAAGCAGGATAGATGGTAATGTGGTAAAGGGCAAAGAGAAGAGGGACCATTTGGAGTGGGACACATGGGAGGAAAAAGGAGTGACATAACTGAGGGAGACATTGGGAAAAACATGGGGGAGAATGACAAAGCCAAGTCAGGTGGGAGACACAAAAATGAAACTGACACAATGTAGAGTCAAATCAACAACTCAATTTCCGACACATGATGCGGTAATTCTAAATCTTCCAGGAAACATTACATCAAAGAAAAGCATAATGGATTTATCCTCACTTTTAAAAGTCTTCCTTTCTTCCTTACTGTGCCACAGTTTCACACTGATGACAGAAAATAATGAAACGTAGGAATAGAAGGAGCCTGGGAGGGGAAAACTTTCCATTCCAGCACTGTTTAGTTTGAGATTATATCAATATTGATAAAACTGTCTGTAAAATTAATCTCAGGCAGATTACCTTTACTATTTTGAGAAGTGAATGATGGTAGAAAGGAGGTGACTGCTTCATGCACAACCTAAAACTAAGCCTGAGTTAAGTCTTTCTTCTGTACAACATCAAGACAGTGTTTACATTTTTAATGATGCTAAATATAATAAATTTAAAAAGGGAAGCAAAACCTAATTAGAAATTATATCCTCACAGCTTTTAAGTTGGGTCTCCTATTGCTTTTTTATCACTATGTAAGTTTCAGTAATGTATTCTTGAAGCAGCGTTTGAATATTTATGTCAGTGGTTACATGATGAACCACCAGATTATCTATTTCTTCTGTGTTGGACACACAATTAACACACTCACACATGTCGGACCTCATAAATCGTTTCATACTTCTGAATAACACAAAAAATTAAAATCCTCAATGAAGCAATTCGACTTGAGAGAGGGTTCATAGAGTTTGGGTCCTGGCTGGAGATGAAGGGAAACTACTTTGTCGTTTTTCAGTTGAAATGATGAGTCTTTGCTACAGAGAGCCTTTGAAAGTTTTACTGGAAAGTACAACTCCACTGCCAGTAGATTTTGGACTGGAGCTCCAACATCTTGTGTCAAAACAAGAGGGTGTGTTCGCCACACCTCTGCCATCAGACACCTTTTTCAATAACAGGAATTGCACCTCAGAAATCCTAGCAAAATGCATGGAGCAGCTCCAAGGGATGGGTCAATGATGTATAAACCAATAATAGTTCAAAAGGTTTGAGCAGTGGTCTCTATAAATGCCAAACAAATCCAATGAGATAAACATGCAGTGTTTGGAACAAAGTAAATATTGCAAAGCAAAGACAAACCAAACCGAGTGCTGATATCTTCTGATGCTATCACTATGGTTATTATCAAAGACAGCTAGAAGGTATATGAAAACTACAAAGATTATGATTTGGTAACATGGTACCAAGCCATCTATGACTGCAGTCATAATTAGCATGGTTGTTGTGGATCAGCCAAGACAGCTCCATGTTGAGATCAACAGGTGAAATTAAAGTTTAGTCTTCCTCACTGAACTTTTGCCAGAACTTCATCATTAACCCGGCCATGAAATGGAGGGAGAATGGGTTCATTTTTCTCTATGTTTGTTAAAGCATAGATTAGGACACTACACTTCAACTGAATGCATTTTCTTAAAATTGAAAACAGAATGGCTTTTTGGGCCTCTTCTTCATCATCCTGTCACCTTCTGCCCGAGGCCCTGTCCAATAGATCTTCCTGGCCATTTTCCTGTATGGCTCTGACACTAGCCAATCTGAAGCTGTTACTGTATCTGCTTTCTCCAATGATCTAGCTGAAGGGGGTTGGGTTGTGGGTCAATGCAGAGCAGCATGCTGCTCAGGTTGGTCTTGCTAGTCTCCTAGACTGTTGGGTGATTGCTCCGTCAACCAGTAGTTGGTGCGTTTGATCATGGGTAAGAAATACTATACAGAGTTTATGTACCAACTTAATGTGCCACATGTGTTGACCTTGATTCTGTCTTAGAGCAGAAATGTCAAACTCATTTTCACCAAGGGCCACATCAGCATAATGGCTGTCCTCAAAGGGTCAGATGTAACTAATAATGGTAACTAAATGTAAGTCAATGCAATGTAAAATAAATATAACTACTCCTTAATGTTAAATGTCTCTGAATATATTACTTATTCAAGTTGCACGGAAATAGTATGTTTGCCTGTTGTTCTGTCATATTTGTCAGGCTATGAAACCTACATAACTCCATCAATAAAGGACTAAACTATCCAAGCGAATAAACAAAAATACCATTAAACACGTTAGGACATTAACTTTCAAAATGTTTTTGTCTAAGTTAAAATGGGCTTAATTACTGC